>JAGVSQ010013137.1:0-11264 GCA_022683975.1 Rhyacophila evoluta
CGGGTCGCTAACAGTGATCTCACATATGGAAGTTTACCAGTTTTAAATAATTTGGTGTTTTTTAATTATTTATACACGAATTTGTGATATTACAGTTATGTTCTTTCATTGGAAGCCTTCTTGTGTACTATTAGAATAAATTTTCTAGAAATGTTAAGGTGAAAATTATGGTGATATTTTACGGAATTTATTCCAATAAAAATGAGAAAAAAACAAAGTATCGACATAAACCATAGGCAAACATATGCGGTATAACTGGCGAAGAAATGGCAGGGAAATAGATGGGAAAACTTAAATGTGAACTGAAATTGAACAATTTGAATCGTAAGCAGGCAAGTTATTTATTTAAAAGGCATGTTGACGAAAAAAGCCACGCGGAAAAGCAAAAATAAATCCACAGAATTGGGTGAAAATATTTGCTTTTTTGCTTAGTGAGTGAAAAAAAAACGTGTCAATACTTGTGATCGAGAATGTGCTTTGAAGATATAGGTTTATTGTATTTTTTAAAAATAATTTTGATGCTTAACGTTTGATGTTTGTTTATTATATCGATTCTGGAAAGAAAACGGACATAACCCACATACTTTTTTTTACAGGAGGCACACAAAATGTTTATTTAATAAATTTAAGCTTAAATCAAAACATTATACAGCCACAACCTTGAAGTGCACGAACACCAAAACTGGCATTTTATTTATTCAATATGAATAGTTAATATTTTCGACTGATGGTGCTTGATGAAAATTGATTTTAAATTCTAAATTATTAAAAACTGGTAAAATTCCATATGTGAGATCACTGTTAGCGCCTAGGGTTTCGCCTTTCGGCGTCTTCAGGCTACATTATATGTGGGCAGTGCGCAAACATATAATATAACATACTATATCTACAAAATATATCTAAAACAACCTATATCTAAAAAAAAAAAAAATATCTACATACTAATAATGTAGCATGAAAATGCCGAAAGGCGAGACCCGGGTCGCTGTCAGTGATCCCACATATGGAAGTTTACCAGTTTTAAATAATTTAAAATTTATTCCATATGATATTAATTTAATAATTTATAAAAGAAAAACTAGTAAAACGGATTGGGTGGAAGCTCCTTTTCTTGGTCGCAAATTTCATAAAGGATCATTTTCTCAATGTTAAAAGCTAAATTTAGACAAAAATTTGACATTTCAAGCTTACATTATTTTGATAGAACGTCTATTAAGTTGTATACATAGAGATTATCAAAAAAATCTATTTTGAAAAATTGAGGGTTACGTATTTTTTCCTTTCAATAGTTGCTATATATTTATAATAGTTATATTAATTGTTTCAAAATCACTCATGTCCGATGCATTCTTCCATTAAATGGGATAGCTGAGCATTAAGCTATCTACATTATGAATATCGAATAAAATCTATTTTGAAAAATTGAGTTGCGTTCATACAGATAATTATTTATTTTTATGATGTTCTATGATATGACTTCACTAAGAACACGATTATAAGAAAACACTGCTTTGTCACCAAAAAATTCAATAAAGTTCATAAACAATAAAACAAATATTAAATTAGATAAATAAAGCACCAGCTTAAATCATTGTGCACTTCACAGTTGTATCTATTTAAAATTTAGACTTTGGTAAAAAATCATTGAATAGACATTTTTTGTGCCTTTTATAAAATTTATTTATACGTGTGGGAAGTATTTTATCAAATATTAAAAAAAAATCTTGAATTACCACCAAAATGATTCTAAATAAATTAAAAAACTAACATAGTATTGTTACTTCGGAAGGTATCTAATCATCAGAAAAAAATAAGAAACCCAGCCTTATTACATAGATGAAGTTTTTATTATGTAATTTCGAATTCAAAAAAATACTCGAGTGGACAAAATGGTTTGGTCTGGAAAGCTTCTCTTCTTAAGAATTCAACTCTTTATTGACACAGTTAAGGAACCGGCCCAGAAAAGGAATGGAGATTTTCATATTGAGATTTTATTGTTACCAATTCTGTGATGTTTATTCCCGATACACAAACAAATAATCCTTGACTGGTCAAACTTATACCCAAACAGTTCATCGTCGTAAATACATTAAAAGTTATTAATATATATTTTGCTTTTCAATATCAAAACACACAACAATATGAGTATATCAAAATGGCAAGTTTCTAAAAACTAGACAAATCTAGTTATTATTACTAATGTTAAAATGATTTTAAAGTTTACGTAAATAAATTCAAAATGTATGCACCATAGTAGAGATTATTGATAATCAAAGTGATGATGTATTTACGGCGAGAAAAATATAAAACTCTAAGATGAGTTATATGTCCACTTTGAAAGTGAACCATATGGATATGGCAAAGATGCTCAAAGATGAATTATATGATTTTCCTCCACCTCAAAAGGTTTCGATGGTTTTTTTTATCAGAACCATTAATTGCCAAAACTATGCGGTGTCTAGTCCTTAATCCTTGGTAACCAGACAACTGCACGCGTGACAGCTGCTCACATGACAAATGCTCATACCCAAAATTCCCACCATCTCAAAACTGTTTTTAGTAAGTGACTTTGTATTCTTCAAATAAAATATTAGAATCTACCTATACTATAATTATGTAAATTAAGTAAAAAATGTCTTAGTAATTATTTTTGTGTTAGTTTGAGCACTTCAATATGTGCGCAGATGTTTTGTGAGCACTTGCCATGCGTACAGTTGTCTATGCGTACACTTGTCATGTCAGTAGCTGTCGTGCGTGCAGTTGTCATGGAACCTTCACCTTCAAATGTTTTAATATTCAATAGCTGTGAACATTGAACCGTCAATATTCTGGATCCAAAGCGCGCATACTAGCCTTCGGCCACTGATGATATAGTTTTGATATTATTTACATTTCGGTTGTGAAAAGGAAAAAGGACGAAAGCCACATAGATAAAATTTCACAGAAGGCACAAAAAACGTTTATCTGATGTTTTTGAGCCAAAGTCAAGACATCATCTAAAAACAATCTTCAAGTGCCTCGAGACTAAAACTGGTATTTTATTTACTTAATACGATATTAATATAATAATTTATTTAAATAAAATAATTAAACTGAACAAGCAAAAGCCCTTTTCCAGATCGCAAATTTCACAGGCCATCCTTTTTCCAAACATAAAAGCTTAATTTCGACACTAATTCGGCACTAAATTTAAATGACGTTGACAAATTGTTATGAAATGAAGTATTGAATACACATTATACATTGTATAAAGTCGAAGCCCATACTACTTGAGTGGACTTGTAAGCGGACTTCATTTGATTAGGTCGGCTCAAATATCGAAGTTGCACTGATCGAAACGCTACCCTATGTAATACAAGCTTTTTAAGAAATGCTGCGTCAGGGTTGAAATGATACATATTATTCCTTCAAAAATTATCACATAATATTATGTTACAGTGTTATTTTACTAGATATATATCAAAGTATTTTATTAATGGGCTTGTATCTTTTTAAAAGCTTTAATATAACACGTTCATAAATATAAACTTAAAATTAATGATCCTAAAAATAACTTAAATCCGTTTTTTTGTCAAAATTAATACAACTAAAAATCAAGCGTTTTTGAGATCCAATTAAAAATCACCTAAATAATGTCTATGCATTTTAAGCGCTATTGATAAAAGTTCAAGTTGATTTATAGAAAATTTCATAGCATCGCGTATAAATTCACTTTGAAAAAAATATATCATGGCATATATATAGCGTAGTTGGTGGCGTACGCGCCTAGCAATCAAGTAATATTAACTAAGCTACACTATATTCATAAGTATAAAAGCTCACCTTAGCCTTTTGTGTCATAATTACAGCTTTCAAGTGACGCATATTTTTTGATATCATTGATAAATAATGTAGCCTATAACTATTTAATAATAAATTAATTTTGGAGTGGATATTTTCACACTATGTATATCCATATGTTCCACTGTGGAAGCAAACATGGCATAAATAAAATGTTGTCTATATATTTTAAGTGTTATTGATAAAGGTTGAAGTTGATTAATAGAAAGTTACACAATTAAACATCGCGTTGAAACTGTAAAAGTTCTAAAATGTCAGATTATTTTGGAACAGCTTTTCTCAATGTACTATAATTTAACGGGTAAGAAGAAATATTTTTTATACTTCTCAGAAAAATTCTGCCTGTTATGTCAAGATATATATTCCGTATCTATGATAATATGGTTTTCTCGTTTCAATACATCCCTTGGGTGTGTAATCCTAATTATTTTGATTTATTATAATATAATATTTGGTAGTTATTTATATCAGCCCTGAAGACGTGTCATATTGGATCTCACAAAACCAATTTAGTTAGAGCCTTTGACCCATTCTGTACACGTGGTACGATCATATGACATATTTTTACGGTAATAAGTTGGTACGTCGACGGGCTATGAATAAAATTACGAAATTCAATATATCCGATGCGCGCCGGTCGACTTTTTGGATAGGAGAGAGAAAAAGTTGATAAAATTTCATATAAAAGTGGACCAACCAACGCCGTTTGTGTTTTATATTATGCAAATATTCGAGGACGGATCAAGATAAGGAGCTTAAATATTCTTTAAAACTTAAATTTCATTTTCTCATTTTATTGATAACTTTTTAATCACCTCGCGAGCTTTTTATTAAGTACTCAAAAAGCTTTATGAAATAATACAGTGAATTCAGTGATATGTCATAATAAAAAAAAACATTATCGAGTGTATTTTATTCGTATACATACAATATTTATTTTATACTAAACACATTTCTTCAAAGCTTCGTGATCTTGAACAAACGTGTAAAGAATTCGGTACTCTTCTACATATTATGTTGTCTATTACCTCTCTTTCTTGTTTATGTAATATAACGATATCCAACTAGTAACATGACTGTATTAGAATATAAATTACTAAAATGAGCAGTAAATCAATTTTACTTATTAATATATTTCGTAGTTTTCAATTAAAGTTTAATCAAGTGTATAAACATTTTGTCATTGAATCAATGCATTAAATTGCCACAGATAGTTAACGCTATTATAAATAATATATTCAATCAAAATTTAAAGTTTGAATTAGTTTATTGATAAGCTTTGAAGTTGGAGAAAATTAAAAATTTCCCTCGACAAATTAAGAAAGATAGTAAAAGTCAAGACTTCAACAATATGACCACTAAAGACATGTAAACTATATAACTAGATTTTTAAATTATAGACACATACTTTGACACATTAGAGGAAATCGCAAACAGCACGCTTTGAAGTCTTAGGTTTCGGGATAGAATCCTAAAGATACAAGTTTTTTAAAATCCTGCATAAAAAAAATGCAAGAATGCCTAAGCGATTAAAAAATTGTTTGAAAATTGAAAACGTAGACATAAATTAAAATATAGAGTTTGTCGTTAACTTTATTAAGCTCCATATTAAAAGTCACGCATAAAGCGGATACGCAAACTTCCTGAACACATTGACAGAACAAAATTACTGGCACGAAGTCAACCACAGAAATTGTAATGTATTCTTCTGTGGCGGATATAAACTAAATTACATTCAGCCAGTGACATAAATTATTGACAGCTAGTGACACAAATTATTTGCAGCCAGTGATATAAATTCAGTGTGAGCTTTATTGCATATCGTTAACAAGTGTCACAAAAATTTAAGCAATAACAAACATTAAGTTAACCCAATTAAAATACTGCTGATGCACTAAGGCGCAGTATCGCTAACATTCCGCACGGCCGAGCTCTCTCTCTTTTTTCCTCAGTTCGAATCAACACCTGCACCACTTAAGAGCCCGCGCCGTTTGTCGTCCGTTCCATACCTCATCGTACGCGTCTTTCTCCGCGAAACTTTAACTCTGTAATTGTAACACTTTGTAATAACTTTCTAATGTTTCAACAATAATATTTCGTAACTTTAAAGTTTAAGTGAGAGTATTTATTTGGAACAAATCAACCTCCATACTACACATCCCACACTTCCATATCAATTCCCTAAATGATGTATATGGACAGAAAAATACTCGCATAGTTATTCATGACATTTACTTTGTGTAATAAAAACAGAATTTAAATACTTAGACAAGACTGAAGCTTAATTAAAAAACAGTACAACCTTTTTTGTTTTTGTGTATATCACTTGAACTTCCCGTCGTAAGATATTGAAGCTATCAGGGCAACTTGGTGGGCAAATTCCGTAAAACAAGTGAGATTTTTCTTTGCTCTTTCCCGAGACGACGGACATCAAATTCGGTCATATTATGCTGTCTTTCTCATATAGGTTTGTGTGTTTTACACGAACAAAAGTTACGCATCAGATTTTTTTTTATTGATTTACTCAAGCGGTGTCCTAAAGTTTCAGATAGTTTATTTTATTCAATTCATCCATTCCTGTAAATAAACGCAAATTATATTCTTCAAAATGTAGAAAATTGAATGTAACCTAACATTATTTCACAATTTAGCATTACAGTAATTAAGCTACAATCTATTCAACAGTACAAAAGCTCTACTTAGCTTTTTGTATCATATTTAAAGCTATTCATTTTCAAGTGGCGTATATTTTACAATAACATTTACTATTCGCGTTAACTACTGTAGCTCATACATATTTAAGAAGCTTGGTTGTATCTCGAATATTATAAATATTAGTAGCAATAATTACTTCTTAAATTATTTTCAGCCAATTAAGTCGATAAATAAAATATTTCAATCTCCATTACGAGAAGACTTGTTTTGATAATGCGGTTTATTATAATATTTTTTTTTGTTTTATTACTCAATTCACTGGGCATTTCAGTATACAACTTTAAATTTAAAAAAAAACTTTTCCAGCTGGAATATGTTAGCCAAAAAACTGTGGCACTAAACATTATTGTTCTTATTCTTATTGTAGCTTATTTTAAACTTATAATTTGTAATATTACAACATGTATAAAGTAAATAAATAAAATAAAAATAAATAAATTATGTTCTAACCATTCATACAAAGACGAGCGACTTCTTCCTAATCAATGCATTTACTAAATAAAGTCGTGAATAATTTTGCTGTACTTACAAATTGTAAAAACTCATTATTGGTCTGTATATATTTAGTTTTCACTAATATTGAATTGCTTTTCCCTCCACCACCCGCCAAGTCTGCACACACATTATGCGGGCGTATACCATGGCGTGACGAACGTGAGGCGCTCTTCATAAGTGCCAGAAGCGTCCCAGGAGCAGCTACCCAAGACCTTAGTTGGCGTGCACTAGAGTGTGCGTGATTCCTATTCTAACTAGTTATACCCTGTAAATATCTAGCCCTGTTGAGAAGAGACCTTCTCGTTGGCCGTAAGATTTTGCATTTTTTTTAAAAGCTAAAAAATTATCCTTTATGTTCACTATTAGATGTTTTAAAGATTCTCCCCGTGCCGTAGTTCGTAGAATGCGTCCCTAACAATCAGAGAAATGCGGGTTCGATAACCCATTTGTGGGATTTAAAAAAATCCAAAAATTCTGGAGAATTGGGCAGAGCAATTGTATGGCAAAATAATTCTCGTAAAAAGTCTTCACATTATGGAAATCAATATACATGACGTTCGGAGTTTAATATCGTCACAGTGTGTATTCGCCACTTTGGGAGCGAATATCGAATAAAATAAATATTTTTAAAGTGATAAAAAAACAGTATAAATTGAAATGCGTTTTAATTAAAATAAACAACATAACATCAAACAGATCAGCGGGAAAATCAATTATGAATATGTTAAACATAACATTGAGGTAGGAAAACACAGAGTTACTCTTTTGATATTAAGCCCACATGTGATTTTCCATCGGGGTATTCCGTCAGAAATTCGAGACACCATATACAAAGTAAATATTTACTTAACATGTATTTCACGTATGTCTCCGTACATGTTTCCTTGATTTCACGTTACACCATGAATGTCAAAAGGTTTTCAACTTTTCGCCTTTATTTACAGTCATTCTTTTCTTTTTTTTTCCTTCGAATATTTTTTTTATTTAATAAAGATTTTTTTGTATACTTAAAAACCATTCAGTAAAAAAATTGTACTGTTATACATGAACCACGTCGAGCTCAACATTTGCCACGTGTGACTTTCTCTCGAAGAATTACTTGCAATATAAAATTTAATAACAAGTCAGAGAAATATTTGAAGGTTTCGATGGAAGTTTTACTTGAAATATATGTATTTTTATACAATTTTTGAACTATACTGTTCAACTTAGGTGCATAGAAATATTGCACAAGCTTTCTGGTAGCTAAAAAACTTGTTTGCACGCTGTGGAGCCTAATTCGACAGTTTATCAAGAATTTAAATTATGTATACATTACTATTATATATTTCTATATAAACAGCTTTTGTTTTTTACAGTACGCATTTTTATAGAGAGGAAGATATTTACAAAATATTGTAATTGTCCAGCCTATGTGCCATTATCGTGGTTGGATTCCGGGTAAAGATGGATAATTTAAGATGTCTTAAGAAAAGTCACGAATGAATGCAAAGTTAAATAAATAAGTATACAATACCAACGATATGTTTTTTCGCTACTTTAAAGGCACTTAAAAAAGTATCCATAAAAAGTTTCAATTGATGTCTTTCAGCATTTTAGCTTTAGTTAAAAGGTTTTTTTTTACGTTTAAACTTCAAACGATGTGACACATGCCTGGCAAAAGTTGTAAAGTATAACCTATAATGAAGAGCTTTTTTCAATGTAAGCTTTTTTCCCTTTTAAATCTATTAAGCCTAGAAATATCTTAATTAACTTCTGATGGCTGGATTTTCTAAATATAAACTGATTACGATGTAATTTCCTTTTACATGCGTATGTGGCGTAATGTAGGATATCATTCAAAGTATATTATCATAAGTGAATTGAAAAAAAAAACTTTTAAGCCAATTTGACGAGCATGTCTCTGTAATTTTCTTTTTGTGGGTGATATTTTAATATATATTACTACTGTATACTACGGTATACTGTGTTTCCTTAAAAAAATCAACACCAAAGTAGTTAAATTGGAATAAAAATCATGCACACTATATTGTATAATACTTAATGTGTCCACCTTCTACCCGCCCCGTCTTTACACCTGGTTTTAATCAGGCGTATCCGGAGCTCTAATATAAAAAAGCGATCTACTTTATTCCACGAGAATGTCTCGGGAATAAATATAAATCACCCAAGACTGAGGTTGCCACACACTTCAGTGTGCAGAAGTCAAAAGATTGTATACTAATTTATGTCTTACGAAGTTGATTATTTATTTTGGATGTTATTAAAAAAACAATTGTCTCCCCAATAGTGTACTTGGTAGTGCACGCACCTAGTATTCCGAGGAATGCAGGTTCAACTATTCATATATCGTATTTTAAAAATCCAAAAACTGCAAGACTGGATACCTATTGAGTTGAGTAATTGTTTGAAAAATAATTCTCGTGAAAAATAATCTATCAATATGTCTTCGTATTGTAAAAGTCTATATACTCATTTTTCGGAATGGATATATTTACTCTATGTAAATCCCTATGCTCCACTTTAAGAGCAAACATGGTACAAAAAAAAAACCAGTTAAAAATCCATAAATGTTTTCGGAATGTGGTAACATTAAAATTATATATAAATACTTTTCTAATTATAAATATTCCTATAAATTACAAAAGCCTACTGTTATCGCTTCCTACTGACAAAGAATTAACGATAAAAAAATATTTATAAGAGATTAAGACGCGTACCTTTGCACCATTTTAAATATTATGTTGTTAAATATAACTTAAAACAAAGTATACAACACCGTATATCTACTGCTGTACTATAAATAAAATAGCGTGCGTTTTTTCATAGCACTTAAAGTTTGTTTCTTTGTTCATTTCTGTGACTGACCATGTTAAAGTAATTTTTGTAAATTGTGAAGCCTTAATTTTCTAAGCCGAGTCCGACTTAAATGTATAACGTAGTATTAACACGAATTTCCGGTTTGTTGACGGAGTAGGCGTCAATTTTAAGGGCTGTAATTTTCTAATCTCACTGGAACAAATAACTAATAAGAGGGAGCTTACTTTTTAAAACTTAATTTTAAAGCTTTGGAAATTAAGAATGTGTGTAGAAGAACATTAATAAGATATAGTTGTTGCAACTTGTAACTAGTAGGTGTTTTGTATATAACATTGGCATTGTTGATTGCTTGAAAATATATTTAACATATTTTTTAGTATGCTGTAATAATTTATTTTAAGATTTATATGAGCAAATAATATTCAAAAAATAAATACACAACTTCTACATAATATATGTAAACCGAGAATTTTATTTTAAATCAAAGCATGTTGGTCAAATTATTAATAATTGAAATGAACTACTCACAAGTTTTGACACTTGATATTTTAGATCATTATCTACTATATTACACAGAAGTTAATATCAAAGATAAATTTGTAATAGTATGGTTATTAAATAACAATTGTGTGATAACTTGTAAATGTATAGTTTAATAATTTTGTAAGTACTGTGATAAAGAAAGTTTTATCAAGTATCTATAATATATATGTTAATTATGCTTACATATTTGGTATATAAATTAATATAATACAAGACAATTAACATTATTCATAGTTGATACATGGATGAATTATTTGTCTAGATTTGACAATATAATCATTTAGAATATTTTAAGAATTTCATGGTTTTTCGTCCTAAATAAGTATATTAAAACAAAATATGTTATTAAATGATCTGTATTTTTTTACCGCTTGTGTTTTATTTGATAAATTATATTCCAGGCATCACCATCATATTTGAGAACTTAACAAGCCTATATGCAGGTAAAAAAACAAATTTACATAATAATACATTTTAAGCCAGTTGAAACCTTTAGCAAGGCTTACTTCGGTTAAGCAAGAGCTATATTTCATTTAAACAGAGTAATTAACAAAGTTAAATCTGCATGTATGCAGTTATATTTAGAGATTTTAGTAATATTTTCATGGAAAGAGGGTGTTGAAACTTTTGAAGTTGTGAATGTCTGAATTAAAAAACTGATAAGTCTGAACAAATTCATTACTATACCGAATGTTTATATAAAGATTATTATGCGAAACAATGTGATTGATATTTTAGTTTTTATTTCCACCTTTGCATATTGAGCTACCTAGTGTGCCGTACGTAGTACGTAGTACGCCGTATGACGCCGCAAACTTTTTGAAAGCAATGAAATTCGCCCTCGTGGCAAC
>JAGVSQ010013138.1:0-11262 GCA_022683975.1 Rhyacophila evoluta
ATGTATACTTTTCAAATAAAAAACAAAAATTTATTGTAAAATTTGTGTATCAATTAATTCCTATATATTTTAGCTTTTGGTGTGCCGCGGAATTTTAGGAAGAATTTTGATGCGTCGTAGATGAGACAAGGTTGCGGAGCACTGCCCTAGAACATGAAGATTTCATCCCAACTAGGCTTTTGTCATTTTTCATTTGTCAAGATTACCAATGCAAGATATACCCACACATATTTCTTTGTTAAACAAATATTTCATGGATAGATGTGTTTTTTGTTTGATAAATAATTAGTTCATCAATAAGTTAGTTAACACTTTGAATGCAGAAAAACAATTGTCATAGGTGTTTGTCAAATATGAGAACCCTTTCAAAAGTGTAAAAAGAGTTCAGCATTTATTTTTTATGACTCACATGAACACCTGCTCACCGATCCATGTGTATATACTCACCGCTTTGGCTATGATATATGTACTGATACAGTGTCCATTTGGGACAAATGGTCATGTTATTCCGATGGACACAGGTGTGTGTCATCTGCAGTAAAAGAGTTAAATAAAAACACCAATTTTTTTTTCATTTCTTTTATTTGTAACTGACATAATGACAACTTTACATTGTGTAACAAATAGACTCTATAATCCAGAATACATATTTACATCTTTCTCAATAATGGGTGAACCCAAACAATCAAATGATTTTCACCGTGGAACACAAAACTTCCAGGAGTGCAGATTCAGTCTCGCAATAATTGAGAAACCTTTCAAACAATCAGTGAACATCAAACTATGATAGCAAGGAATGTTCAATTTTCTTATAGCACATGCACAATACTACTTACTGTATATGTATCCAAATCAACATCCGATTTCGTAACCAACAATACAAAAAAAAAAATCTGTATTATTGATTATATTATTAATACACTGGTCAAATCAAAACATGTAAGGAATTCAGAAACATATTAAAGAACTAATTTTCAATACAATTTATTATAACTATTATCATCCGCTTTAAGGGTTATAAGTAAACATAACACTGCGTATATAAAATTAATATTCTTTAGAAAATGTAAGGAGAACATACAATCAGATTTAAGTGCAGCTTAGTTAAAAATACTGCTTGAAAAAAATAGTATTAAAATTTCAATCCAAAATATTTAAATTCAAGAGCTTTTTTAATCAAATAACACTATCTACAGGAAAACACATTAAAATTTCTTTAAATGATGTTATGTTAATTTTATTACAAATTAAGCTAGCTTAATGTTAAAATGATCTCAATTAATTTCCTTCACGCAAATAGTGCCTTTTGAGTCTCGAAGTTGGTAAATGACAAAAATTAAGCTTTTCATAAATTAAACTTAACTATAATAAAAGTTGCACAAATTGACTGTAAAAATTATCAAAAATAATACTGTATATCAAATAGCCAGTAAACAAGCAAAATGAGAAATTACATTCGTAATCTTAATGTGAATTCATTTATCTGTAGACTTGATATAATGTTACAACAATTTTCCTTTAAAATGCCAGCACTATAATATATTTATATAAACTGTTTAGTTAAACGCTGATGCAGTTATAGGATAACGGTCTATAAAGCAAAGTAAATAATTATGTTGGACCATTCACGGGTATATTCTTACAATTGATCACACATAAGTCAAAAAATTTTGAGCTCGTTTACTTTAATTATGAAAGCGTTTTAAACACATAAAATAAGTTTGCAATCAAAAACAATAAATACTACAATATTGTCATTTATTATACTTTAACAATATGTATAACCAAACAACTATGATTATTTTATGTTTGACATATATATTTTTATAATACATGTAATTATTTACAATTAACCATAAAGGTATTTCAAGTATAACTTTCATGATTTGTGTGAAGTTTACTATTACTTTCGTTCTTATCGAAAAATGCAACAGCAATAATCAGAGGAAATTATAAATAGTTGATTAAAACTTTTAGCACAGAGAGGCCGAGTGCTTTCGCGAACCGCTTAACTTCTAAAAAATTATTGTGGTATTTGATCACGTTTCTCCGACTATCTGATGTTGACGATCACCTTCCACAGGATTAGAAGAGCAAGTCTTCATCTCCTTCATCCAGAATATTCGCCACATCGCGGACGTCGTTGCCTTGAGCTATCATTAAAGCCTTTCTCTGCAATTAAAAAATCCATCTTAGATTACGAAATATAATACAATTGTAAAATAAAGTAATGTTGATAAGATTATTTTTCAATCTGTCTCAAACTTATAATCCGTTATGTTAGATGGTGTAATGAGCAGAAAAATGTACAATATAATGAGAAAACTTACAGCTTCAGCCTTTTGACGTGAAATACGTTTCTTATCTTGGATCTTTTTAAGACGGTAAAATTCTTCTCTTTCAAGTTCATCTAACTCGGAGATGATGTATGCCAATGTGCGTTCAATACGTGGAATGATAACTGTAATTGAAATAACAAAATTAGAATTAGATTATTATATCTCCAATAAAAACATTCGTGAAATAAAAAATTTCTAGATCAGGTATTATTTGTACCATAACATAATTAAGTATTTTTTTCTTCATCTGTTCCACAAAAAAGCCAATCGAATTCATAAATTAAACATATCAATTATAGATTATCAAAAGTAAATTGAAGTTGATTGCAGAATATCAGAAAAAAATCGAGTCAACCATTCATAAACATGTTCACTACCCATAGTCCATAGTATGACATTTAAAAACTAAATAGTAAATTTTAATAATAAAGGCCGTACCATGCTCGATGGCATTAACACGTCTGTTTGTAATTTTGATCACATCATCAAGAGTGACAAAAGAAGTCTGAAGAGATGCCAACTCTACGAGCAATTTGACAGCACTCTGGTAGTTTTTCTTTAGCTTGGCTAGCTGCTGTCCTCCTCGGGAAAGACCGGCCAACTCATAGGTGTCAGTACCATCCTGATACGATTCGAACACAGGCAGAGTTACACCTAAAAATTAATAAAAACAGATTAAAAACTAAATATCCACTTCTGCTCTCATACACTGATTATAAATATGATGCTCCGCAATCATAGAGTTGGATATTACCTCGAACGTAGTTCAATTCGACAAATATGAGTTATCTCTATCAATATTTAGGCTTAAGTCTTGGATCCACAAAATAGTAAAACAGACACATATTTTTATATGGCAACCAAATTACAACTAATAATTTTGTACTATAATGCTTTCCTCACAACAAGAAATTCGACAGAATATGATAAGCATGAAATACTCATACAAGGTACCGTTCATTTCTATTATTGCAATGAAAGTTTTGAATATACTAAAGGACAAAATAATAGCAGTAGTTTCAAAATTAACAACACGAAGAGCTAATATTAAACATAATAATTTCACTATTTTCATACATTCATTTATACAAATATCAATCACATTTTGAATACTAATGTTAATTTTAGTTAAATCTATTATTCTTAAGTATTTCTTCTGGTTTAATCTTACCAGCAACATTGTCTTTTTTTGTACGAATCTTGATTTGGGCTTTGGTGACATTTTGCACGACAATTTGATTAATATCTCCACAAGCAAACTTCGCTTCAGCTAGAGAGAAAGCTGCCTCTTTCATTACTTCGCCCATCAGAGTTTTTGTCTAAAAGAAAAAAAAAACATCTGAAATTAAAAGACTGAAACTGAAACATTAGATTTTTGAGCATGTTTATTAAATATAAATTATATTAATCTTACACAGTGGATCATCATCAGATGCAATCGACTCAGAGTAATATTTGTGTTTTTATTGTTCAGTCTTTTGGTTGCCTAAATCCAATGTATAGGCTAAATTATTATGAGCTATAGGGTATTGCAGATATCGAGAAAAGCCCATGGAGCATAATTCTCTTAAGTTTTCATTAACCATGTAGAATGACACCATATGGTATACCATTGCAAAAGGCTTAAATAAACATTTCAGCAAATTAGAAATGACAGTGTGTTGGTTAATGAAGATTTCTACTCTTTTAATACTATATATATATATATATTATACCGTGTTCGCTCCCAAAGTAGAGCATATGGATCTACACAATGTAAAGATGTTTACTCTGAAAGTGGAGTATATAGATCTCCGCAATGTGAAGACGTCTTGATAGATTATTTTTCACGAGAATCGTTTGTCAGACAATTGCTCAATTCGATGGGCATACAGTCCTGCATTTTTAGATTTTTCTTTAAATCCGACAGATGGGAAATCGAACCCACATCCCCCGGATTGCTAAGCGCCCACGCTACCAACTACCATAATACTAAACATTAATATATTTTTTAATGTTTTTTACTTAAATTAACATTTGAAAAAATAAAAATAGATGACAAAAATCCTTATATGCTAAAAAAACATATTTTATATAATATTTAGCAGACTGATTTTAAGCTTTCAATTCTATTCATAAGCGGATTGGCTACACCAAGCAAGAAAATAATGAAGGATTCTTTATGAACATTTTAACGACATGACATATATATGACAGGTAATATATAAACAGAAACGGTAAAGGTGTATTTTAGGTCGGTCAACTATATTGGTCACAAAATTTTTGCAAATATGTACATGATGAAGTTGGCAGCACTACTCCATTCGGTTGCATATGTTTTCTACATATAAAATAAATTGACGTTTCAAGTAGTGCATGTGCACAACACAAAACCTGTCATTACCAATAGGTTGCCTGCGCAACCTGCCCTCGTGAAAGATTTTTGGAATGCTCGCTTCTATGTAAAGAAAGGATAAATGATGAACACTTTGTATTTTGTGTGCACCGGTAAACACAGGAAAAAGAAATATGGAAAACTATGTAGTAAAGGATATTATTGGTAATACAAACAAAAATATTACATGACAAAAATTGTAAATTGTTGTTTATTAAAAATATCGGAAACCGATCATTATATTAATGATTAAGTAAGGTTTAAGTTTAGGTTTGTTTAACAAGAATTTCTCGTATTTTAGGAAGACATTATTTAGTTGAAAAAACTGGCTTCAGCGTTGTTTTGGGGAGATGAAGTGCATTGACAATTAACATTGAAACGTAAAGTCATGTAAGCGTATAGATGAGTGCTGTTGTTTGTTTTTGTAAGTATTAATTGCTGCCTACTTACTAATAGATTTTGAATAATATCATTTGACTGACTTTAAGCAAGTAGCTAGTCTACATCATCACCAAATGTCTTTGTACAGATATAACTGATATGGATATCATTTTTTAGATCAAAACATAATTTCGGTAAAGAAGTTTTTGCAATGATTACACTGAAGAGTGGTTTATTGTTAATTTTGGAACTTAATTGACCGAAATGGGTGGTAAGGTTATCCTACATTTTCTTCCAAGACTGTCAAATCAATATAATGTGCAAACCTCAATAATCTTGCCAAGAATCATCCTGAATCGCATCTGAAGTGCATCAGCCTTCTTTTTAAGTAAGCCATGACCCTTTTGTGCTCCAGCCAGCCGACTTTTCATTAACATCTGAGCCCTGAATGGAAAAAACAAGTATGAAACAGATCATTATGTCCAATATCTTGACCCTCCCAAGCAAGATAATTCATTCGGAAAGACGATTGCCTATGAAGATAGATGAAAAAGAATACGTTATATTTGGACCAGTATGAGAGATGGAAGTGACAACTAATATTAAATATACTTACCCTCGGGAGGGGAATATGGGTAGCCTTTCTTTACCAGACATATTTTTTTCGGATGCAAGTTAACCAGTCAGCTGACACTTCGATCGCTCGTCTTGTGATTGAAAGCGTAGACAATGTAGCTAGTTGCAATAATGAAGTTATCCACAAAAATATAAGGACTTTATTCCGACTAAATTAGAATTCACATTATTAGAACTTCACTAAGCATAATAAATTTTTATTAGATTTTTTGATAGCCACTTTAATTATCGTTAATACATTATTTTTAATACAATTATCAAAACTAATTATATTTTATTCAAAGAAAATTATCATTGACTGTTTATCTTTCGTTTCAATCATTTTTAATCATGTATCAGTTAACATAATAATCAGGATTTTTGACATAATTATATAGTAAAAATAAGTTCATAATATTTTGTAAAACTTTAAATTTATTATTGATTATAAACTATTTGAAGTGATTTTTTTCATATTTTAAACCAAATATAATTTGATTTCTCATGTGAATGTTTTATAAATTTTATTGAATTATTGGTTTTTGATTTGTTGAGGTAAGAATGATCCACTGATGTTTGCCAGCAATATTAAATTAATTGTTATACCTGATATTGTCACTCACTGTGGCTATACTATTACATGTTTGCCAACTGCAACAACACAAATGCCAGAGATTACCACTGTAAGGAGTACAAAATACAAGTTTTAGTATAAATATTTCGAACAAATGTCACGAATGTCAGCGGAGTGCTGTTATTTTATTTTAATGTCAGTTATTAGAAAAAATACCGCTATCCTCATCAGTTAAATACACGTTGATAATGTTTAACATGGCCTTGCGCGATAAATAAAAAAAATTAAGTTAAATTTATCACTGACATACCGGTTAGTATCAATTCAGAATTATATTATTCCCATGCTGTGATTGAATTACACGACTGTAGTGAGGAAAGTGGTCACTTCCTGATTGCTTTTCTCGCATAATACGCGTTCGTTGTCTGCTTCTATTGTTATTGTATACACGTATTGTGTTACTGCATACATTTGTTTCACAGTAAAATAAAAATCAAATATTTTTCGCTGCTTCAAATCTGTCACCCACAATTCTTTTATGTTCTTTCCTATCCAACGTAGAATAACAAAATTATTTGCCGATAAATAAAAAATACTTAATACATTGTACCTGAGTTCACCTTTTTCAAGTTAAGTATGTAATTGTTTCTCAATAAACTGTCAAAAATCAAATTTTACTGTTTTACCTTTTATATCTTTCAAGTTATATTCCCCACTCAAAACAGCTCTTCTTCTAGACTGCTCTGTATTCTACTCTCCTTTCCAAGTTCTGACTTCCAGTACTTGCAATTCTATCTGGACATCGATACTATGGTTTTATTTTCACACTCAATTTTCCTTCTAGATGCTTAGGTGATGAACAGTCATCCATATGTATTGATATATTTAATAATATCAGTGCCGCTCATTACGCAAATGGGTTCACTGATTTTACACTCGGCTTTCTGCTATTAATTTAGTAATAGTTCATATTTACGTCTCTGAAACTCTGGTCAATACTCCTATTCTAAAAATAGTTGACACATATGAAGTTTCATGTTCTCTGACAATAAATTGAAAGTAGTTAAGCCATTTCTGACATACCTTTACACTTTCAATTCATACTATTGATAACATAAATTTTGATAAAACTATTTAGAATTTTCACCAAGCTTTACAATCATAAAAAATACACTTTCCAGACCACTAACCTAAACTTAGTTTTTGAATCTTATGTCCATTAATGTCTTATATATTTATATATACTTGCTTTGTGATTAGGGCTTAGTTCTCCCTGAAGTGAAATGCATTAGAAGATGGTAGTATTTTTCACCACATATAAAATCTTCAAAATCTCTAAAAGCCAACTCTATGCAGTAACATACACACTCACCAAATTTTTTTGTTGCTCCTGAACATTTGACACAAATAAAGTTGGCTAGTTTGCGATTAAGCCATTAATATTCTCAATCATTTTTTTATGACTTAAAAGGATCCAAAGTGAGTTGGATTCTTTCTGCGCACACATGTAAAATGTCCAAAATGCTCATTATTTTGCAATTAATGGTGGCTATTCTCACTGGATACTTTCAGGGTCTCCCCACTAGTGTAGAGGTAAGCGTGTCTGCTTAGCAATTCCGGGAATGCGGTTTTAATTCCCACGTCTGCCAAATTAAAAAAAAATCAGAAATGCAGGGCTGGATGCATATTGGGTTGAGTAATTGTCTGATAAGCAATTCCCATGTAAAATAATCTGTCAAGATATGTCTTTACATTGCAAAGATCTATTTACTCCACTTTCAAAACGGACATCTTTGCACTGTGTAGATCTATATCCATATTGGAGCGAACATAGTTTTAAAAAAAACTTTGATTGTCCTATGTGTTTCTATGATAATTTAAGTGTACAACTATGTATTAAAAATTTAAAGAATCATGAATACTTAATTTTTTATTTTTCAGATCGAAAATGCGGTTTGACCGTGAAATTCATCCCTCAAATTTAATTAGATATGACAAAATGTGATGTGACAGTAATCTCACTTAGAATAATAGGCATAGTGTATGGATATTGACAGTTTTTAATGATGATCATAACTCATAGTGTAAACATATATATTTTATTTAATTCATGAGATTATACATAAATAACATATTGCTTGTTTCGATATTATGTTTTAAATGTAATTAAATTAATATAATATTAAGCCTTAATCGTAAAGATCTGAATCAATTTAGTCTGATTAGTTATTGAACAAATGGATATATTGTCAAAATTTAAATACTCGTTGAATCTCAAATTTTGTGTCACATGTTAGAGAATTTGCATGTAACGTATGAAGATAAATTGAAGTTTTATAGTAAATTCAGATTAGTTATTTGCCAACCATGACGTTAATTCATCGGCAGTCGACATTTGCGGGTAGATGGACACGTTTACTGTTGATTCTACTGGTTATTTGGATAGTTGTGATGGTGATGGCGGTTTGGCCTATGATGTGCTCCAGCAGCAGCAAAACAGATCGCTCCGATATCGAACCTGTTAACAGCCGACTGGCTCATGCTTTTCTTCAGCTGAGTACCATAAAAAAACAAAACGAGGAGCTGAAAGGACTTTTCCAAGATCTAAATTTAAGGTATTTATGTATACTTGTTATAATTCATAATAGTGAAATCACTTCTCAAAATTTTCAAGGCTTAACTAACCACAAATGATTAAGAATTTACTGACGATTCTGTAATTATCTCATGGTGATTGATATGCCTTTCCTTCAGACGGCATGTATCAACCGAAAGTACGGCATGTATTAAATTCTTTGAATGTGAAATCATATATCAAACTAACATTTGACAAGTTAATGTTGAAGAATGAAGCATTGGCCATTATTATTATATTCTGAAATTTCAATGTTGAAATATAAAGGCTTAAACAATAAACATGTTTGCCAAAAAAATGATTTGACAAGTAGAACAATATCATTTTGAAAACTACTTTACCATAAACATGCAACTCTTATGGAATTCGCTCACTGTTAATTCTTGGTGAAAAGACATCATATTGATTATACAATTAAACGATCATATAATTAAAACCTACTTCATATCATTTCACACATCTTGTTTCATGTATTTAACTAGGGCATTTTTGACTGATTCAAATTAATAATTTACAATAGTCATGAATATTTTCTTAAAACAACTGTATTAATTATTTTTTTAATATTTTTTACATTTTTGGCCTAACACAGAAAGGTTACTAAATGTATTTTAAACGTTTGATTTTAGAGCATTGTTCAACATTTTGAACTCCCCGTTTTACATTCAAATATACATACAAATATGCATGTACATAGATGAAAATGAAATACCCAACTTAATTACTGTTTATACCAGCTTGAAAATGAGATTTTAGATAGTAAATTCAATCTTACTTTCACAATATTTTTTATGGTTCCTTTTCAAAATTATCCCATGAGAAATTTAATTATTTAATGTTTCAGAGAGTTGACAAAAGAACAGCAAATAGAGCTTGTAAAGCAAATCGACGACACTGTGGATAGAGCCATTGTGAATAATGAGGACCTGATGCAAAGTGGAGATGCGGCCGATTCCAGTAATTGGAGGCGGGACATCGATCAGAAGTCTAACCCTTCTGAGCAGTATGAGATGCTCCGGCGGCGTGTAGAAACTAACACGCAAGAGTTCTGGAATTTTGTACACGCAGAGGTGGTGAAGGCGCAGTCACTGGACCGTTCCGAAAACCCTGAACTCGTCAAAACTCTGCAGAATATTCTCAACTTAGGAGTGCAACATAAAAGGTCAGGCCAATCAGAAATCTTTGTACTTGCGAGTGATGAAATGATTATATACCTTAAAAAATATCCCTTTTTTCTGTCATGTCTATAATAGATCTCCACAATGAAAAGATGTCCACTCCTGAAATGGAGTATATGAATCTGTCGAGTGTAGAGACTTTTCTTTGATTGATTTTTTTTCATAAAAATTGGTTGTTATCCAATTGCTCAACCCATAGGGTATTTATTCTTGCATCATCAAATTTTATTTAATTATGTGTAAATATGGAACTCAGCATGTCACCTACACTGCCATAGCCACGATTGCACAGAACATTTTTCTACCATTATAAATTGGACATTATTTTTTATTATTCAGTTTTAGTCGAAAGCCATTGTATCTCAATAAAATCAAACACCAAGACTGATTTCATCAATATTTGCATTCTTAATTGAAACTCTCTATTAGTAATGCCCTCGCAGTTATATTATTTTAATATTTAAATTTATCAGATTTAAATATATCATTAAGCGAATTGTCTCCTTACTGTCATATTGTTTAATGAATTCGCAGTGTAACTATTTGCCGTTGAATTTATTATATGTTGGTGCAATTTTATTGTCATTTTTCACTGTACTGAATAATGTAATGTTAAAATTTCCATTCTAGTTTATGTTTAATTTTTATAAAAATGTTGTACCATCATTATCATTATTTTTATATCCAAGTTGACAGGCGAATCATTAAAAACATGTGAACCAAGGTTATCTGAGTAATAATCATAATAATATGCTTCATAAAAACACTTTGTATAAATCATATTTTTTTCAAGTATAATTAAATTTCACCTGTATTCACTATACATTATGTAGTCAGCTAGATTCTATCCACTGTCATTTTGGTACACTTTTTTAGAAACAAACCTTGAAATACTTAAGCTGTATTTGTTCAAGTATGTTAACCCCACAATGTAAACAACATTTTTTTAGTTTAGTACATATTATCACATTATTCATTAATTTGACCAGATCTTGCTTAATATTTAGTTATAAAATTAATACAGTCAAATTTTGCTATAGCAAATACTGACATAACAAAATTATATACCTATATAAAAAGGATATTTTTTTTTGTACCATGTATATGGATCTCCGCAATGAGACGTCTTGATAATAATAATAACCCTGTATTTATTTATTTACTTT
>JAGVSQ010013139.1:0-11261 GCA_022683975.1 Rhyacophila evoluta
CTATCTTTAATTAATTAATATTTTCGACTGATGGTGCTTGATGGAAATTGATTTTTTTTTTTAATTTAACAAGTAAATTAGATCCCAATTTTCAGAAAATTATGAAATAATATCCATCAAAACTCACTCATCTAGATGGAAGATATTAATACAATTTCGTTAAAATTAATGTTTGATCTACTATTTAGAATAAAATATATTGAACGTTATAGCGTACAGATTAGTATACATGCCTAACAATCCAGGGAATGCGAGTTCGGTTCCTACATCTGTCGGATTTTAAAAAATACAGGATTGAATGCCCATTGAGTTCAGTGATTGTCGGACAAACAATTCTCATGAAAAATATTTCGCCAAGACGTTTTCAGTTGCGGAGTGGATATCTTCACACTGTGTAGATCCATATGCTCCACTTTGGGAATGAAAATAGTATATAAATATATATATTCATAGACGATAGAAATGAAACTTATACTATATCGTCACAAAATCCTTGTCGTATAAAACAGATATGTCCATTGAAACATTGTAGTATAAAATAGATAGCTCCATGGCTATGTCTATATGAACGATACAAAAGATTTATTGCTCAAATGTCTTAACGGATACTGATAATCAGCCACTCAATTAACCTATTAAATGCTCGCAACATTCATTCAAATAAAAATAAAAATTAATATTAGTATGTAGTATACTTTAAATCGATATGGGCGACGGCCTTTTATTTTTCAATAAACATAAGTGAAAATAGTCATTTGATTGACTTCATAAATAAATTAACATTTGTGTAATTTTCCAGGGGTTGAAGTGGTCGCCGCAATTTTCGTCTTGTATGAATTGGCTGGCGAATCGTCGAAATTGATACTTCGCGTGCCGTCCATGTCCTGTATCGATTAGAATTCATATTTTATGCAATAGATTCCCATTTTATACACTGGGTTTTGTGGAATAAAATAATAAGCTAAAATAAGCTAAAACGAAAAAGTGAAATCGTCGAATGCATCAAAAATAAATACGTAACTAATATTGTTTGGAAATTGATGTTAATGCTTAACGATCAACTTACATTGACAGATAATCTATTACTGTACCCAATACATAATAATTACGTTAATGTTTTATATTTTATATAATATTCCCATGCGTATTTCATTATTAATATTGTATTTGTTTGTATTGTGAATCAGACGTAGAGTGAACTGAGCTAAGTGACAAATTTTGAATATTTTTTACTACAAGTTTCCACTGAAACCGTTCATAACTATACTAAAATAGATCAATGCACATTATTCTAAGAAAAAATACGATGCCAGTGTGTATTCAATTAGCTCACTTCACTTTTACAATAATTTAAAACGTGCAAAATATTATAACGGTTCCAACTCATTTCTACTAAAATGTTGAATATCTCACTCCACTAGCCAAGGTAACTTGTCTCAATTAAATACCATTTGAAAAATGTTTAGCATAGTATCAAAAATATGACATTCGTTTTTGTTTAAAATTTAATTTTGTCTAATAATGTCTCCCCGGTAGCGTACAGTTTAGCGTGAAATGCGGGTTCGATTCCCACATCTGTAGGATTTAAAAAATCTAAAAATGCAGCACTGGACACCCTCTGAGTCGAGCAATTTTCTGTCAAATAATTTTCGCGAAAATTAATCTGTTAAGACGTCTTTACATTGCGGAGATCCGCCAATTCCACTCGGTGTAGATATCTTTACACTGTGTAGATGATCCATATGCTCCATTTTGGGAGCGAACATGGTATAAGAAAAAGCTGGATTTGATCATTTTTTTTGGTATATAGTTTTGGTAATTTGTATGATAATGGATCTCACTTTTATTTCTACAAATAATTGCACATCATTTATACATAAGTCTATAATATACTGTTAGATATAATAAATACATAAGGCATTCAACCAACAATGATTTTAAGAAGATTAAGAAGTTAAATGAAGAGATTTTAACGTTGGAAGCTTTTAAAGAACCTTCATCGATGTGCTTTTAATGACTATGGTCTGACCAATAGCAATACGATGTTAGCATATTCATTGCTTCTCTGATTACTTCATCACGATAAGTCCTGAAAATTTAAGTAAGATTTAAGGAAATTTTGAGTTTGTATATTGTGATCATGTTCTTTACAGTTAATCTAATCAAATGCATTGTGAATGTTAGACAACCTTCATTATTTAATTTTGTTGTCTCTTAATGTTTGCCTGGTTTTTTTCCACGAAACTTTTTAAGTGATCCAACAATTCCAACCGCTTATCGATTATTTAATCAACTTATCTATGCACTTTTAAAACCGCAAAATATTACTGACACCTAAGTGAGAAAAAAACTGTTCGGTAAAAAATAATTATTTTTATTTGACATTAACAAACAAAGGCAGAACGTGATAAGATAATCAGTTAAATCAGGTGAAATAACCTTTGAGGACGACATTTAAAACGTTTGAAACAGCGAAACTTTACACATTGCAAACAAAATTGTGAAAACGAAACCTTTTTTGAATGCTCACTTCCTGTCAAAACAGCTGATAGAAAATTAATGATATATCCATGCTAATAACGGTTTAATCAATAAATTCGGAAAGAGCATAACAACAAAATAAAAAGTATTTTTTCCTTATTTTACCATAGACACTCTCAATAAGACATTTATGGTTAATTCCTTAAAGCCTTCAGAATCATTTGGCTACCCACTAGTCGATTTGCATCCAGGCACCGAGCTATAAAACGGCAAAACTGATATAATTACGTCCAGCGGGAATACTACTTAAATGTGGCCACCATCCGCACGCTCCGACCTTACATCTGGTTGTAATAAGGTGTATCACTTTAAAATATATACTTTATACGGCGGGAATGTCGCGGGCGTAAATATAAATTACCCAAGATTTCATTGTAGCATTCAAGTGTAGAAGAATTTAAAATGGGGAGATATTCACCCAGATGTTGGGTTTGGGTTAATAATGGTTATGATAAACTGTTACGTATACGCGGAGTTAAAATTTAAGACTAATCACTACTTTATCATGGGTTAAAAAATATATATTCATTTGGATCTATTTTTTATTATGCCCACTACGAAAGTAAGGCATATAGAATGTCACAATGTTACAATTTATATTGTTTTTACAAGAATTAGTTGTTAACCGTTCGCGTGTACAGTACTGCAATTTAGAAAATCAATATGCAGTTATAGGATATGAAATCGCGAATTTCACTATCGAACCACATTTGCTTAGGATTCAAATTACCTGCTGAAAAAATATATACATTAAAAAAAATTCACTTTGAATGCTAAACAGCAATATAACTGATAAAAGGTAACCGATTTTTTTATACCATGTTCACTCCCAAAGCGGAGTATATGGATCTACACAGTGTGATGATATCCACACGGAAAATGGAGTTTATACATCTCCGCAATATGAAGACATGTTGACAGATTATTTTTCACGAGAATTGTTTGTCAAACAATTGCTCAACCCAATGGGCATCCAGCCCTGCATTTCTAGATTTTTAAAGTGGTTCAATTTTATGTAAGTATCATAATTGTAAATGATCTAATTTCTCGATAGGAGATAAATATGGAATATAGCAGCGAAAGGGTTAAATAGGCATATGATTAATATTATGCCTGAATCAATGATTCGTACGACGAAAATATCTAAGCGGATTCAATGAACTGACGTGACAACATGACCGTGATGTCGCAGACGTTATCGGAACATATGCCATTTTGCAATCATCGATTTCAAGGTTCACTCTTTTATATTGGAGTTGTTAACATTGAACCCAAACGCGGTTTAATTCGGCTGTTCACATGAAATTTTTAAACCTTAATGTCACCAAGTTCAACGAACATTGGGTTAATGTTATTTGTAAATTGATATTATATTTACAAGCCATTTTAAGCATGTGTGTCAAGGTTTTAAATTTTACATCTGTATATCAGTAACATTATTTATAATCGAATAAAAACAAAACGCCCGCATTTTACTAATCACACCAATACATTGAAAGTTATTAATCTACATACACACAATTAAATACTATCGACTCAATACGGAACATATATTAATTTTAAATCTAAATATCATAAACAAAAAATTTATTCGAAATTGGTAAATTTAAATATGGAACGTTATTCTGTCTTTAAATTAGAGCATTAAAAATATCAACATTATTTGAAATTGATAAATTTCATAAATGGAATGTTATTCTAATTTTAAATTTAAGTACTTAGTAAAAGTAAAACGCAATACTGTTTAAAATTTGCAAACTTAACATATGGAACGTTATTGTTTTTTAAACTCGAGTACTCGCATAATAAAACCAATAATATTCGAACTTCGTAAATTTACATACGAATTGTAATTTTTGAAATGGATTTCTACTTTTACAATCTTTGACGGGAGTAAATTCATGTTGTATCATATATATCAACAAAATTATATTAGATGTATCCACATGAACACCATAAAACTTGTGTAACCAAGAAGGACAAATTACTTTGTTATTCAAATCCACTCCAAAATTTAAACGAATGAATGTCTACAATGCGATGGCTCATCACGTTGATTGTCAATCCTTTATACGGCAAGGTACCACTACTTTAATTTTATTCAATTACTAGATTTGAACCCGTTAAAATGTAATGAATCTTGGTGTATATCATACAGTTAGTTATTTATGAATATAATTTTGCTCAAAAAAAGCGAATTATTATAATATTTTTTAATATTATTTGAGTACTAACTTATTCTAACCCATGTATATTCCGTAGTAATATACTATAAGGATATCTCGTTAATTTATTTTAGTTATCTCTGAATTCAATTTTTGTAATCTTTTTTCAATAGCCGTATCCTGTTTCAGTTTTTCAATCCGGTAATAATAAACGCCAAATTGAAAATCTAGGTTTTTTTTTCTTTCACAAAGATTATATTCCAATTCACGGAAGGGCCTTCAGCTGTGCAATTTATGGGGATTCCCAATTGCGAAAGTTGTAGACTAAAAAAACTACACTTTGTTTAAAACGTTTCTACATAGATGAGCGTGTCGAAATTCCAGCGAAATAATTGTGTGTGTGTATTTTTATACAAGTATTCTTTCGATATCAAAATTACGACAAATCAATCAAATTGCACATTTAAAAAGCATTTGTTTTAAATATATGTGAACTGCGCACAAAGGTTAGTAAGCTCTTGTGTCGATAATCAATAAACACGTCAACTTATCCAGTGATATCCAAGAGATATACATCGTGCGAATAATAAAGATTTAAAACGTAAGATCGACAAAAAAGATAGACTTAGTCTGTTAATAATATAGTGTTATCATGCAAGTGATTGTCACATCAATACGGATGTGAAACTCGTGAAATATAACAAGAGAACTATCCCAAAAGTTAACATTTATAAGGTTAAATTGTCGCAAATCTAATGTGACGGATCTGACAAGGCACTGTTTTATAAGTATAGGCATTAAGTACAGTTATTATTTTTGGATAGGAAGGCCGACGATACAATAGCAGAGCGTCAGCAACAGAGATGCAAAATAGCTGTAAACAGGTGAGTGAGCAAGTGAATAAGTTCGGCAGCGCGACAACACGTTATTGTCAAAACAACTTGCTTACTTGCTCACTCACCTATTTACAGCTATTGTGCATATATGTTACCGACGCTCTCCTACTGTGACGTGACTAGCGTAACTAGCGTCAAAAATATAGCGTATAATGAATAACATAGAACTGGTTCCAACACTTAAGTAAAATATTGTAACGAAAGTACAGGTGTGAAACTTTCAGAATGTACCATAAAGGGTACTAAAAGTATCTGTCTATAAAGCTTAATGATAGTCAATGTATGAGAATAATACAACGATTAGAAGATATATTGTTGTGAGTGCAATAATATGATATGGTTAACGTTATTTTGTTGCTCATTATTATATAAAAAACAACATGATACGAGACAATAAGTTTTAAAAATGCGCGTTGTTAGCACTCAGACAAAGAAAAATCTAATATTTAAAGCCATTTACCGTTAAGCTAATCCGATTAGCGCCTATTTATGACTTAATCCACCAAAATAATTTACACTTAAAATACCTTCACTTCAGTATTTTTCAGCGCGATAACGGATCCCATATAAAATGAGTCGTCATCTATTAGATATAATTACCTAAATAACGAGTGAATTATGTTTCCTATAAGTTATAATAATATCCCTTCTAAAGATACGTAATTTTCAAGCTATTTGAATAACTAACTAAAATAATACGAGTATTAGCTATAATAGAACAATTTTCTTCGCAGTTTAATTTTATCAGTTTTAATATAACCTAAAATCGATACCTTAGCGTAATTTAAATTGTATATACTCATACATGCGGTAGTTTCGTCAATAACTTACGAAAGTTTCACATCCGTATTGTTGTCCCATGAGCGTACAATGCTGCAACTGATGACGAAACATAAAATATGTGAAAACTTCTAGATTATTTGAAACTAGTAAACTAACATAGTTAGTATGTTATTTGTTTGCTCACTGCCCACATGTAATATAGCCTAAATATGCCGACAGACGAAACCCGGGTCACTAACGGTGATCTCACATATGGAAGTTTATCAGTTTTAAATAATTTAGAATTTTAAATTAATTTCCATCAAGCACCATCAAGCAAGGCTGGTGCTCTAACCTATTGAGCCAACGGGCCAAGCACCATCACTCAAAAATATTAAATATGTGAAAACGTTTGGATATATTGATTGTCCAAAACGCATGGAAATAATTTTTAACAAACTGCCCTCCGGCGTTTAAAAAAATCCGTGCGATTGAATGATTTTTCTTCAGGTCACCTCATTATTTCGCATATAAGAAAGAATAAAGAAATAATAAGTAATTTTGAAATTTTACAAAAAAAAAAATCCTCCGGCGTTTGCAAAATTGCGTCAAGCAATATATTTTTCTGTGAATTTTTTTTCTCTCTCTTTTCTATAGATGATAGAAGTGCGTAAAACTCATATTGAAAATCAATGTTTATTGCGATATTATAGGTATTTTTATGTGAATGCAAAAAAAAGATGTTTTGAGAGAGAAATGCAATCATAGGGCTTATTTTTAGTACTCATTTAATATTTTATTAAATGGTGAAACCTTTTAGTTGGCGGCAGTAAAAAAAACAATAAAAAACATACCAGTCATACATTTTCAGAAACCAGACGATTAGTAATAAAATCAGAACGCAATTCAATAGTGCTGCTTCAGATATATTTTTATTTCAATAAAACATTTAGAAAAACATAAACAGCCGGCGAAAAATCAATAATATGGCTTTTTCAAGTTCGAGCCGATTTTAGGCGGGTTCAAACGCCTGGGCTGTCTTTGAAAAGTGACCTTTGAGCGAGTGACGGGCGTTCGGATGACCCCGGCCGGCCCTGAGGTTGTTCTCGCACGCGCCCTAACCCCTGAGTCCGCAGCTGAAGTTATTCAAATATTTACCTGAGTCTGCGGGCCCGCGTTAATTTTGTTTGAGATTTGGTTGAATATGGAAGGCAAATATTGGTGTAATTATCGGACGATTGTTTTTGCCCGTGTTGTGTGTTATGAAATCACCTTGCATATCACAGACGTATTGATAGCACAGAGTGAACATTTGATAACTCTATTTAAAACAAATAACTGATTATTTCGCTATTTATTTTGATAAAAAAAACAACGTTTAAACGATTTATTCGTAGAGCTAGATGACAAAATGAATGCAGTTATGCAGAAGGCGTCCATCCAAGCCACATTTTTTTCATTTTATTGCATAACATGCTTTAAAAACATCAGTACTTTAATATTACAAAGACACACAATCAGAAATATATACCCAGCAGAAGTAATCACTGTTTTTTCTAACAGACATACCAACAATTTACAAAAAAATATATCTAAAAAACGTTCATGTGGTTTAAACGTATTCGGCTTTGAATTTTAAATATAAGGTTATTTAATTACAAATACAATTTGAGCGTATCGATTCTAAATTATAATTATTGTCATAATGCCACTGTCACGTGTTTTTTCGATAAATATACGTATATGTCGTTTTATTTATAAACAAAAAACACACTAAATAAAATCAATTCCAAAATTTTATGGGCAAAAACTAATATACTATTTTAAAAATCCAAGAACACAACGATCAAAATTTTAAAACAGAAGATGTCCAATTAGATGAAAAGAACTCTCTATAGTCAATAGCATTAAATCAAATTCTGCGTTTTTTTTAATGATACCATCAAAAAATATTAATGAATTTAATAGCAAGTTAAAAATAATATATATTCGGAATTGGATGTGATAATAGTTTCAGTTTTTTTAATATTTTGTAAAATTTGTCTCGTGTGGTATACGAGGTATTACTTGCAGTGAGCAATATGCATGGTTAATTTGATTATAGTCATTATAAAAATATATCACAAATGACACCATTTTAATAACCGGTTTGAAATAAACTGCAGATTAAACAATTTAATGACCGCTATGGATTAACCAGTATAAAAAAACAACTTATATTTTAATATTTTTTTTCTACAAGTCAAACGATTAAATTTGGCACGTCTGCCAATACAAATATCTGCATAAAACCGTTTGTGTTCACCCTACTGAGAAGTGCCAGTGAACGATAGTATTATTATGTATATTTAAGTAATGTGATATCCAAGTTATGAAATGATGAATGTATGAAATCTCTTTAATAGATTGAGCATTTTAAATTTAAAAGTACACCACTTCTTAATATGTCAAATTTTCTTGCTCGACTTACTATACCAAAAGCCAGAGTACTGGAACTCGAGCGTCCGGTTGAAATCCACGTTTTAAATTCGAATTATTCAAAATCTACTAGATCAACTTTAATTTAGTGTTAAAATCAATTTATACGTATGAAGAGTCATATAATTGTTGTGACAACAACGTGTTATCGCGCTGCCGAACTTTCTCACTTCCTCGCTCACCTATTTATAGCTATTTTACATCTCTTTCGCCGACGCTTTGCTATCGTAGCGCCGGCCCAAAGCGTGAAGTCCTTGTTATCAGTTGGAATATATATTTTTTACCGTGTTCAGTACAAAAGTGGAGCGTATGGATCTATACAGTGTGAATATATCCACTGCGAGTGTTGACAGATTAATTTTGACGAGAATTAGTTAGTCATCAAACGGTTTTGCTCAACATAATTATATATAACGGAATTATATGGGAATCGAACCCGTATTTTTCCAATGCTAGGCGAGCATGCTAACCTCAACGCTACCGATGAAGCGGTATGTATATATTTGGGGAAATAAAATAAAATAAAATATAATGCAAGTACTGGTTACTAGTGTAATAATAATATGTATTTTTTATGTGAGGTTAATTTTTTAGTAATTGGCACACTGATGTTATACAAAGTGACGAAATGTTATTGGTTTTATATATCATGGTCTAAAAATAGTAAATCCTTGATATTACTTGATTCAATGGCGTTTGTGTGCGATTACGATAAATAAATGCTTTAAACAAAACAAAACAAAAAACGTTTCATCACGACATGTTGGCAGGGGTCGATGAACGTCCACCGCATCCATCCGCAGGTGACCTTTCAAAATATCTATAACGCCAAGCAGATCACCGTGACTATACTCATGAATAAACCAAATAAACACTCAGGGTTCAAGACTGTGGAATTTAAACGTTTTAATTTTAACGAATTTATATAACTAGCTTTATTAACCGACTTTGTCTGGGATAAATTCGATGTATTCTTCCTGTAAATATAAACTTAATTCAATATTTGGCTGTGGAGATTACAAATTTCGAGAAAAAAAATCCTTGTTCGAATTTCAAATTTTCGGAATTGAAATTTCTCGTTTTTTTGTTTGGGTATTCTACTTTCGCACATTCGTCGAGAATACATAGTGAAAAATAGAAACTTGCCTAATTTTTTTTCGGAATTTAATTTATTGACTGCCCCAAAATCATTAAATAAGCGTTTTTTGTGTCTCCTGTAAAATTTTGTCTGTGTGGGTTGCATCGTTATTCCTTTCCACGGTCGATATTATTTTAATTATTAAATCTAATTGTGTATAATATTTTTAGTCTCTTGTTGATCGTCGGTGATATAACAAAATTATAGTAAGACATTCTAGAAATGTCAGTTTAAATAACACGTAATATTGTTTATGTCGCTAATATTTGCCGTTTGGTGAGTATTCATGTGACAGACAGACACACACGCTAGTAACGCGTCTTGCGTTAAGTCAAAAAAAATCTCAAAATTATACCGTATTATCAATTTTATATAAAAAAATCACCGATATATTTACATAAAAGCATTTGTCACATAATCAAAATTCTTAAAACCGACAATTATCTAGATAAAAAATTCCATAACAATTTTTGTGAGGTGACCACACTTCCGTGATCACCGTTGACCTGCATTTTATGTAACGAATCGTTCTCCTTTTATAGATTTGAAAATTTGTGTAGGTGTCCATATCTTATCTATCCAGGAAGTAGGTATTGTTTTGAATGAATTATTCAATATATAATTTATTACAAAACGAGTATATTTACGCCTTTCGTGTTCCCATATGCAGCCATATTGAGTTGTAGATTCTATGAATTCTATGACATATTGGTAATTACCTGAAACAAAAGAGAAAAGAATCAAATTAATAACAATTCAATTGTAGATACGAAGTAAAAATGATTTTTTAATATGATTCTTCGTCCTAAATTCAAAGACAAATTGTAATGTATGACGAAATCACCTCGATTATTGATATGTTCAACTTGAGTGAGTGCTTATTTTTTTTTAAATAAATTTCTAGAAGAATACCTATCTCACTCTTTTTATTTAAAAAATACAATTCTCTCATATTTACAGTTACATATATTTACCGTGTTTTTTTTATTGTATAGGTACTCGTATATTAACATATGTATTATTTTCTAATAAATGTTGTAAAAAAAATTACGTAAAGATATGAAATAAAAAAGTATTCGGTGAGTCAAAAAAGTCATAAGGCAATATAATAATACTTATTATAAACTGCTTTCCGAAAGAAAATTTATTTATGAGACTGATGTTGTTTGAATTGAATAACCTTCCTTATTTCAAATGTAAATATGTGGTAACCTGACAACTGCACAAATGACAAGTGCTCACATGACATCTGCGCACACATTGAAGTGCTCACACTAACAC
>JAGVSQ010013141.1:0-11260 GCA_022683975.1 Rhyacophila evoluta
TATCAGGGACATACAGACCAACATTAGCAAGAGCGGCAGAGTCATCAATAAGACCACGCATAAGTCGATAAAAATGTTAAATAGAAGGACCCTGTCAAAATGATCAAAAAAAAAGTTCCAGATTTATTTTTAATTAATCGAATGAACACCTGCCCACCGATCAAAGCTTATATACTCACCGGTTGGCTATGATATTTAATATGTACTGACAAGTTACGTTATTTGGATGGACACACACGAGTGTGTCGTCCGCATTGAAAGATTTAATAATATTTTTTCATACAATGTTCACTTCCAAAGTGGAGCATATGGATCTTCTCAATGCTAACCTCTAAACTACCGGTAAGACAAATGAAAATATTTTATTTTGTTTAATAATATGATAAGGCCTTGGAGACAGAATGATAATTTGGCCTTCAAAGTAGGAAAAGCTACTCATGCCTGCAGGTAGATCGGCTCTGTTTTTTGTGGCACGTTTAATGAAGGAATAAGGAAATTCAACCTTTGATAATGAATGTTAAAATAATTTACCATAAACAAAAGACACCCCATTATTAAATTTAGAAGTCACGGAAGTCGTTAACCTTTTCAAAAAGGGAAATCCAAGCTTAGAATGCTAATATAATAATTAACCTTTACATTACATCTATTGTATTAAATTCTTCAACTTTTCGTCGCTCAAAGATCAGCTTAAGTGGGCTACACGCGTTCAAGTTTGCATGCACAATCATTTGTGTGTGACCATTATTTTCTTTCCCGAAAACGATTGATATAAACTATAAGCCATCTACCGACATAAACTGAAATAACAAATAAACCACTCATTGATATGGGATGCTTCAATTATTATGATTGCTTAACATTAACATGCTCGATTTGACCAACAAAATGCAGTGAGAGTTTTGAAAGTTTGATAATTTATATTACAAAACGAAATTAAAATAGTGGTACGTACAATTTTATTATTTAAAAAATGTTGGTAATAAAATATTGAATAATATAAAATTAATAGTAACTTTATTCAATCGATAATAAGTAATTCTGACTAATGTTAGAGAGACTCAAATTTGAACTAAATTTTAAAGTCTTTTTTTTACTTCATCACTCTTTTTGTGAGGTTCGTAAAACGGAATGAATGAAATAACAGTGTTAAGATATCGTAAATACTTTATAATATTATGGTCACCGTATTTTTATGATATCTCATGCACATTTACGCAAGTTTTCATGTCAAGTCAAATTTACTATAAACAACGACGAGAATTCAGCATATTGTGTAACATTTCATTAGTGGGATCTACATTTGTTTGGTCTTTAAAAAGCGCCAAATAAAAAATAGTGAAAATTATAACTTCAGCACATAAATTTAATAAAAAGATTAATCGAAAGAAATAAGACAAATCTATTGAGAGGGTTAGACTAATCGTCTTTATCAGATTGGTTTATTGAATAACCACGGTGCGTGATTTGAAAAACAAAACTCGTTTCGATTTAATTCATTTATACAATATTATATACCGTAATTCTATTCTTTCGTAATACAGCAAGCATAATGTTAAAAAAATAGTATAGATACTTTCATGTATTTACCTGTATGTATTTAAATGAAATTCGTTTTTCATCTTGTGAACATTTGGCGGTTGATCTATTTGACAAGCGGCAAAATGGTACTCCAGAAATTTATAAATTAACATTCATATAAGCTCACCTCATTTAGGAGAATCAATATGCAATTTCGTTAAACATAAATATATTACCTCGAATTGACTATCGCTCCTGACAAATTGGTTCAATGCTTTGGAATATTGAACCAGTCAGTGTTCTTGAATCCTCGGGTAGCTCTCAGGACAGAATAATATGAGCCGTAGTGGCAAAATTCTCGTTGATATGAGCCGAAAAAACACTTGGCCAAATATTCATAGTCCTCCAAATATCTCCGTCTTAAAGTCGTGTAATATGAATGGACAATGGTTACTCACCGAGGAAATATTATTGGGGGACGCAAGTTAGCACGAAGGCTAACGAAAAAAACGATAAATTTTAATTTCTAGAAGGAAGTACAAATTTTAAGGTAGCGTAAGAGCTAAAAAAAGAAGAAAAAACGTGAAAAGTATAATTCCTGGAATATAACGTAGAAAAAACGACAGCAACCAGGGAATGTAACGAATTTATTTTCTCTAGAGCGCTGAATATGTAGCTACGCCATTGTACCCTGGGCAGCCAATCATAGCTCGATTGGAAGACCCCGACACTGGAGGTTAAATTGTGATATTATGGTGACCGCTGTTGACGTTTGGTTCTCTTTTTAAAAGGATTTATGATTATAAACTATACTTTTTTCTTATACCATGTTCGTTCCCAAAATGCAGCATATGGATCTACACAGTGTGAAGATAATATCTACTCCGAAAACGGAGTATATGGATCTCCGCAATATAAAGACGTCTTAATAGATTTTTTACGAGAATTATTCGACAGATAATTGCTCAATGTAATACGCAACCAAGTCCTATATTTTTGGATTACTAATAATCTGACAGATGTGGCAATCGAGCTCGCATTCCCCGGATTACTAGGCGCAGACGCGCACCTCTACGCTACCGTGGAGATTTATATAATGGAATAGGTTAATTCTTCATAATTTGATTTACGAGATAAATGCTTTTCATTTAACATTTCTCCACCAGACTTCAGGTCTCACTCCCATATAAAACTATAGCTCTCACGATCTTACTGTATAGAGTAAATTCGCGACATTTTAAATACTTGATTCTTCAATACAAAAAACGCAGCGGTTTCGCTCTTCAACGAGGTCCAGATGCATCCAGTTCATCTTGGAGACTTTGGTTTCCGAATACATATATTTGGTAGGCAATAAAAAGACATAAAAGTTATCGTGATATAACAAGCAAATCTATTTGTACAACCGTTTATTACCTACGTTAATTTTTGATCGCCGTCAACAACTGTCAGTTTGTTCTCATATTTTTTATCTTTATCTGTTATCATTCAGTTACATTAAAAACAACAAATATTTGAAGACGACAACGTGGGTCAACACCTTTTACAGTTACTTACTTACAAAGTGAACCCTTTTGAGATTACCACAGTAAACACGAGATAATAAAACGATTCAAGATTTAAATGAGTAATCTGACATGTTTCTCTAAAAATACCGCCGCTAAATAATATTAACACTTTTATCACGCATAATCCGTTGATATAGTCGAGTTTTTTCTATGCACTAGATACCATACATTGAGAGAAAACCGTACATAAAAAACTTGACAGTTAGAAAAACGTTCCATCATTTAAAACTGCATAAAACAAAAGAAAACTATACCATAAAACAAAATACATGTATCTGTCACAAGACTCCCTAATAGCGAATAGCGAAATAAAATTTTCGCATGTCACTTTGACTGGCATTTCTAGTTCAGCTGCTAATACTATTGCTGATGATGAACAAGAGACTAAAAATATGTTATACAATCAAGTATTGAAATAAATTTATAGTAGCGGGATGAATAAATTAATTCAAATAAATATTGAGCTTAAATCTATCACAGATAAAACATGGTAATAAAACTAGTATATATATCATAAAAACGTAGTATGGACGTAAATGTATGTCCATGCGCCTTGTTTTCAACGCCATTTTTTTTTTTTTTAACAAAGCATTATTACATATTTTAATATAAATTTTAGATAGATCTATCAACGATGTGGAAATCATTACAATCATATCATTTATTTTTAAGCTAGAAAAAATACGTAAATATAACTTATTATTTTTTGTTGTTTATAGTTGTTCATAGTAACACATAAAATATCACATAATTCAGTCTTATGCGTTCAAATTTGTTCTCACGTTGTTCTTTAATTCCTCAGTATCAAATTATTGGATTTAAGTAGTTTTCGAAGAACAATGATAATATGCACTACTGATTAAACTCGTAGTTGATAAGAACCACTTTATATGTATAAAATTTGCTGCAGCCCCACTGAAAAATACTATATCGATTTTTTTTTTTAGTCATTTTCCCTCGATGAGAACATAATCCGAAAACGATTAACATATGCAAAAATAATTGTTAAAATAAAACATGATTATCGCATAAATTCCAAATCTAAAAATACAGCACTGGGTGCCCATTGGGTTGAGCAATTGTCTGACAAACAATTCTCGTAAAAAATAATCTGTCAAGAAGTCTTCACATTGCGTAGATCCATATACTCCACTTTTGGAGTGAGTATCTTCACACTGTATAGATCCATATGCTCCACTTTGGGAGCGAACACAGTAGTGACAAAAAAATGTCTGTATTTCACACAGGAAGTTCATGATTTTTTTAATATTCCTTTATGTTTTTCAATGATATTTATAAACATTAATTTTCTATGAAATTTTTAGTAAATTTAGTATTTAATAATAATATCCTCATTATTGGTCCCCAGATTCTCATCATCGTCAGATGCTGAATCTAAATTGATAATGTCCAAGCAATTTAAATAAAATATAAAATATCTAAAACAATTTGTACTGCGTGTTAATAAACTGTTTTTGTATGATAATATCTAAAATGAAGTAGCAAACATATTTATCAATATTTTTGAAACAGCGGCCATGGAATTAATGATTCAATTTCAGTGGACTAAGGCTGGCAAATTTGCTTGCTTTGTTCAGTCCATTACCTTGGCATAATATTATGAACCCATGCTTGAAAATAAATGACTTGGAAACACAATAGCAGTTGACACTTATGTTTTATGATCAAATGTCAAACGTAATACAAAATGAAGATTTACACAAAATAATGTGGAATATTTTATTTCACTACAAGTCAACTAAATACAACATTGCACAATGTTCAATGGAAAATGGTTTTACAATCTTACAAATAAATAAACAATTTTAATTAATCAATTGGTCCCTTTTCATATAATTGACAAAAGATATCTTTAAAAGTCTCTCTGTGCTAAAAATAATGGTTATCATTGTTTATAGTAAAACGTTTAAAATTATGTGACAATCCTCAAAATGATATTAATCAATGCAAAATAATTCTCTACCTTTCATGATCATATCTGCTAATTCTGTGGTATTTATGATCATTATGTAATGCATCCAAACACTAATCGCTTTATCCCTTACCAGGTCATGCCAAAAGAAGACGCTTTCTTTTAGATAATTATCCAGAAGAAATGAATTGAAATAGCAAATAAATGTTATTACAGTTAAAATACTTAAGAATAAGAGGAAGCCATACATCTTTGAAAAGATGGTATTTGGGGTCATAGTTGAAGATTGTACGAAGTGAGGATAGTTTCCTTCATTATGTCTCGTGTAAAATTTAGATGGTCAACATTTATCAAACTGAAGAATAAATATCAATTTTACAAAACATTTTCAGGTACAATTGAATATTTAAGCACACTTTTTCACGGGTATCACTATATAATTTATTAATCACCATTAACACTGCTATCTGTAGGAAGTTGGTCATATATGAATTTGTGATTCATAAAAATGAATTTAAGCTTTCCACTATATCAAAAAATTTGCACTTGCCGCCGTTCCAGTCATTTATACCATAGCACACGTCCATTAGTCATGAAAGCCTGAATTTTTATAACCATATAACATAAAATAAATTAATACCTTTAATTTTTTCAATATCACACACTCTCTGTCTGACTTTATAAAAATACAAAAATATTTCAAACTCTGTGCCGCTAATAAATATAAAAAAGGTGCATCGAAATTATACCAAATTTAATTTAATAATAATCAGGCACAGGAGCGCACGCTATCTTCACAAAATCTTCATATCGGACGAGTCCATTATTAGACACGTTTGCCTCACGAAAGATGTTGTCCACCTATAAAAAAAGAAGTTTTTTAAACCCTGACACATCAGTTGTATTCATATAACCCAAAGATACTGATAAATGATATCAGGATCATAAACTATAATTAATATCGACTGTAGAAAGTTAAAACGATGTAATCCTCAGTTTTTTAAAATAGGTATTCTTTAATATATACAACTCAAAACACGTCCTATCAAAAGGAATTTGCGTACATAAAAAAGTACATTCATCACATCAAATTTATTAGTTTTTCTTTAATAACTTATATAATTATTATCAGATCGAGTAAATGAACTAACAGTTTTAGTCTTTATGCGCCTCAAGGTTGTGCATATTTAATTTCTTGTACTTATATATTGATGCTCAAAATTATAAATGAACTTTTTTGTGCCTCTTGAAAATATATTCTATGTTGGTTACGTCCTTTTGCCTTTATACAGTTGATATGACAGTTTAGATATTTTAAGCAGAATTACGTTTCTACCATCAGATGATGGTGTAAGTTTAAAAAATATATTTTTGTGTGACCCATTTTAGATGATTTAAAAACTTGTTTTCTTAAAATATATTGAAAAATCTCAAAAATCAGGTATTTATTATAGAAAATGAATTCATGCCAGAAGCTTGATTGATGTTAAAAAGATATTTCCAATTAGCAACAGAGATTCATTTGACAAAGATTGATCTATTCAATTTGTAAATAAATTAAAACATTTATTATACACTTTTTCACAATCACGATATATGCATTTGGTGCCAAAAAAATATTTGTCATTTCATTTTGTCGTTCAAAAGTAAAACCAATTTATTTTATTATTTATTTTATTGATGCTTTTAAAAATCTATTGGTCATCCAAAAAACAAATCTCTTAATAAGACATTGGATGGAACTTGTAACATGGTTTCATTTATCTGCGGTTCATTAAAAGCAAACAAAACTGTTGTGGAAACCTTCAAATTTACTAAATGAGTATCTATGCTATGTTAACAGTACTTTTTTCTTATTGATGTATAAATTTATAATAATTAAAAATATCTTTAGTGAATGTTATACCTGGTAATAAGACAATGTTGATAAATCTCAAACTCATTTTTTTGGGCCACATTAGACAACAAATAAAATTAATATATTTAGGATCTTTCTCAGTTTGAAAAAATTAATAAATAAATAGTGGGTTAGTATTAAAATGTATTTATATACCTCACGTGTTGAAAGACCTTCGCCCCAGTTCTGAAGCAAATTACGTAATTGACTTGCAGGAATTGTGCCACGTCCAATTGCATCGCCAGCTTTAAAAGCATCAACCACCTAATACAAACAAGAATTATTTAAAGTCAGTTGATCATATCAATGAAAATAAATATTTATTAATAATAATTTAATCAAAGTAACACCACATTTAGCATATCGACCGTGGTAAGTAAAAAGAACGTAACGTAATCCGTAAGGATCAATGTGCTCTACAGTTGGAGTAGATTTTTAAAATTATATCATGTAATTTAATTATTATTTTCAATCAAATGGGTGCTAATAAATATTTAATGTTGATTTTCACCTCTTTAGGAAGATTTTCTGCTCTTGAATGAACATGCATAACCTCGAGAAAATCAGCAAACGTCATTTTCCCACGCCTGCTTTTAAGATAGGAAGTAAGTTCAGCAATAGTTGGAGACAGGCCCAACGACCTCATAACCACTGTCAGCTCATCCAAAGATCGGATTTGACCTGATCGGGCGAACAGGTAGAAGCACTCCCTGAATTCTAAAATAATAAATGGATAATAATATAGATTTCCCAATTACAAATATTTCACATCTTTAGAAATCGGCCATTTAAACGACTATGGCAATGAATTTTCACATTTAAAATAAATTTAGAAATCCTTTATTAAGATATCCTTTAAAATAAATATTTGAAACTTCAACTATGTGATTTTATGTAGTAAATAATCAAATCACCTTATTATAAACTATTTTATTTGTTGAAAATGCCTCTCTGTATTTATGAACCCATTCTAAGCAATGCCAATTTATGCCCACTGGGTTGAGCAATTGTCTAACAAACAATTCTTGTGAAAAAATAATCTGTCAAGAAGTCTTCACACTGCGGAGGTCGATATACTCCACTCTCGGTGTGGATATCTACACACTGTGTAGATCCATATGCACCAATTTGGGAGCCAAAATGGTATAAAAAAAAAATTCTAAGCAATGGTGCTTTAAAATGATTAAGCCTAATGTTTAAATTTAGATATCTGTCTGGATCAAATATTTCACAATTCGTTTAATTTTTTTGGCTTCTACTATGACTCTGTAATAAAACGTGTGGGACCATCTGTTTTGTTTTGTTATACTGAATATAGGAAAACTATCATTACATATTGTATGAATGTTTGTTCGAGACAACAAAAAATATACGTTATATTGGATAATTCGTTTCTTCGGTATTCATTATATAGAGATGTGGCCTTTATTATTAATGTAACGTTTAAATATTTTATCTTACCATCAATATCTTGTTCCTTGAAGTAGCGTGCCTAGAAAAATATAATCTTTCGTTTAATTACATTTAATACATAATATTTCATAAAGCATATGATCAACAAGAGCACTGCATCTTTTTAGAGTTACCTAGGGCAGAAGTTTATGATGTTATTTCGACGTATTATATTTGTAGATCAGCACGTAACAGTTGGTATCAGTCAAATAATATGCATTACCATGGGCGGCCAAAGTTTTAATGACTATGGGCGACCTGACCTGCTTTTGAAATTTTTGCCGGCGACCTACTATTTAGTGTTAGTTATAATAAAATTTCTAAAAATGTCATCAGACCGGACATTACTAATATGTTATCTTTGAATTTATGAATATATTTTTCTAATCTTCTAGCCTCCCCGATAGCATAGAGGCTAACGTGTGCACCTAGCAATCCGGGGAATGTGGGTTCGATTCCCCATCTGTCGGATTTTAAAAGAATCCAAAAATGCAGGACTGGATGCCCATTGGGTTGAGCAATTGTTTGACAAACAATTCTCATGAAAAATAATATATCAAGACGTCTTCACACTGCGTAGATTTATAAACTTCGCTTTCCAAGTGGATCTTTACACTGTGCAGATCAATATGGTCCACTTTGGGAGCAAATATGGTAAAAAAAAAGAAAAAATCTTCACTTTATCGTAATTATTCTTTTTTTTATACCATGTTCGCATCCAGCATGGAGCATATGGATCTACACAGTATTAAGATATCCACTCCAAAAGAGGAGTATATGGATCTCCGCATTGTGAAGACAGTCTTGATAGATTATTTTTCACGAGAATTGTTTGTCAGACAATTACTCAACCCAATGGGTATGCCAATAGTAATTAATAAGAATTCATATTATATTTATTGTATTGCATATTATGAAAATATGTCAATGGATATGAATTGCTAAGCGCTGAACTATATTTCAATATCACATATCCAATACGGCCAGCTTAAATAAGTTATCAAAAATCATCTAACGCTTCTCCCCTTTTTAACCGCTTTTGGTAAAGGTTGATTTTTGGTGTCTTAATGAAGTTAGTCACAGATGTTTCGCAAAAATCCGTTCTTTTATTGGTAGCAAAAGTTCTTATATTGACAAGCACAAAACACATGTTGACACCCTACTGTCACATTTCAAACACGACGCGCACGCCACGAAATAACACAAATCAACCCTTACACGTTCTTTTAGTAATGAGCTGAAGAGTTAATTGTTTTTCAATAGAATGATTGTATTAAGTGGTGTACATCAAGCACTTTAAATTACATTTTAATCGTTCACAAAAATTAATTGATCAATGAATTTATAATCATATAAACTATACACCTACAGATTAAATTTAATTAAATATCTTGAAAGACACTTGGTTTTTACAGTAAATTTCTATGACAAATAGTTGGATACATGATTATTTTATCATCGAATAATAAATCTCTTATCTATCGATGAATATTCAACAGGTGATTGTTAATCGACTTTTTAAATTTAGACGCCCAAAATAAGCTAGATAATTAGAGAATACTGCCTTTAACAACAAATAAAAGTTTAAATTCTTATTCTATAATTATAATTTAAGCTTACCATTGTTAAAAGTAATACCAATTACGTCAACATAAACTTTTACCGTTTTGACACTTCTACACTTGTCAAAACAGATAATTATGGAATGTAGTGCTACCAGAGTTGTAAAAAGTTTTCCATTGTATCATAAAAAATAATGCTCGAAATACTCGTATATTTTTTCAATTATGTAAAGCATGTTTTCATTTCATTATATGATTTTTTTTTTCAATAAAACTTAATCATGCTATAAATTTGTTGATATTATAATATTATTTCCTTCAGTGGTTTTGTTGCTGGCAATTTTATTTTAGAATGTCATTCATTCATCTGTCATTGGCGCGCAGTTTCTAGATTAGGTGTCATTGACGATTATAACGATAATAAATAAAAAATCGTGTTTGATAACCATTACTGCTCGCATATTGTTCATAGATCACATAATCAGTAAGCATTCATTTTTTTGTGTAAAAAAACGCACGACATCCTACTGATATTGTTAAATATACAATGGATACGGTCAACAACAATCCTCAAGTATATGAAAAAGGAGACGAACGTGCCATAACACATACAGAAGAAGACGAAAATGTAATAGATCCCTTTGATGTACGAGAAATTTTTGATTTAATCCGTAACATCAATGATCCAGAGCATCCTCTAACGTTAGAAGAATTAAGAGTGATTCAACAAGAAAACATAACCGTGGATGATAAATTGAACAATGTCCATGTCAGCTATACCCCGACGATTCCCCACTGCGGTATGGCCACCTTGATTGGATTGTCAATCAGAGTTTTATTGTTGCGAGTGTTGCCATATCGATTTAAAGTGTGTGTAGAAGTTACACCTGGTAGCCATGTATCCGAATTGGAAATAAACAAACAACTCGCTGATAAAGAAAGAGTAGCAGCGGCATTAGAAAATAGTAACCTCATTGAAATTATCAATCAGTGTATAGCATAATTGAATATTTATTCAATTCCAAAGAATTAGACCATACTAGGCAATTCACAGCACAAAAAACAATGACAATTTTATTTACACTATAATCATCGATCCCACCAACTAAAGACCTTAATTTCAGTACTATGAACATAAAAAACATGTAATACCAAAATGTATTCAATATTTTCATATTCTTGTTAAAATTATACATTAAAAACAACCTATTTTTTAAATAAATGTTTTTTATTTCACCGTTCCTTAAAACCCAAGCATATTAACAGCTTAATGCCCGCAATTTTTTGCTGAATTTTCCACAGTAGCCGGCGAAATTCGCGAGAAAAT
>JAGVSQ010013142.1:0-11259 GCA_022683975.1 Rhyacophila evoluta
TTCCCCGGATCGTTAGGCACGCACGCTACCAACTACGCTACCGGGGAGACATATACAGTTACAAATACAGATTCGTTAAACTTTCTTTTCTATATTCAGAAATTTACACACAGTTTTGATTCACATATTTACAAATTAAACAATTAATCTGGATTTTGGGTGTCTTATAGTATTTATCTTAGTGCACACTTTTTCAGTAGAACCATTTTTGTCTCTGTTTACCACATAAAATTAATTAGAATTACATTATATTAATTATATTGAATACAGGTTCTGATTCCTGAAGATTTTGCAAGGGAGATGGCAGAACAATTGGAGTTGGTCATGTCTTTTGACGACGAAGAAAGCGATGAGGAAAGTGAATCTCATTCAACTCAGCCAGCGATTCCTGTTGCACCAAACACATTTTGCTGGCCACACCGAGGACTTAAAATAACTATAGGAGAAGAAGCTTGATATAATATTTACAATATACATATTATCAAAATAAAGTTTATAAATATTTTACTTAGTTATTTCTTATTAATTAAACATATATCTCATTGATATTTTGAATGTATAGAAAAAGAAATAATCATATTTTTATGCATTAATACATGGATACTTAAGTAATAAAAAAATCCCACGACACCATGGACTTCCACACGATAGCTCTGTACTACTTCACATTTCAAAACTAGCACTCTTGTTAACTTATTCACCGCCACAAACACCATGTGATCTTTTATAACAGTACTAGAAATAATTTTATGGTGAAAGGGAAATACAGTGATATAAATGAAAAATCCGTGTCCTATAAATAAGTTACCTTTATTAAATAGATTATTTATTTACAATAGCATCAGTGACATAATCACAAGATATATATAACTATATATTTATATTGGTAAGTGCTTGTAGTATGTATTCTGAAAGGTTAAAAGACAAGAATAATTTTTTTCTATAGATGCCACCATATTTTCAATGACCAATAATTTAATACGGTGATTGGAGCTGGTGCTTTACTTAAATAGAAATAGTTCGTTACTCTTCCTAAAAATAAATGTTTAAAATGCGCAAGTTTTTATGGAGATTTTGGGAAGATATTTAAAATAGAGAATTCTTAATAAGTAGGACGTAACAAGTTAAATAAATATGGTAATAAATAATATTTTTGAATGTCTTTAAAGTCCACGTAAAATATGGGGCAATGATGTTACAGTAAATAAATACACAATATGAAATTGTACTATAAAAACGGCAAAGCCCCCACCATTACCAATAGCAATATCACCTGAGTTCATAACATTTATTTTACAATACAAATTCATGCTTTTTTAGAGTTAATACCAAATATCAGTGTCAATCAATTTCGTTTGCATGAATACTACGTGTAAAAAATATATATTATAGGATATCTAAATGTGTTGACAATCATTAAATTATCAAAGGCAAGTCGTTAAATACGTGAAGGATTGCAATTAGGGTTCATTAGCTATTTATGACTAGCGATAATATTAATAAAAACTCAGCATACTATGACTATTTTTCCACACCAGATTAAAAATACACTTCCAGTAAAAGTCAGCTAATTCAAACACCTGTAACCAATTTTTTTTATCTTTTCACCTCCGAAAATTATTTTCGCACATTATACCAATAAGTCAACTTTGTTTTAAACCTGTGAATATTTTCTATTAATTAATCTTGTAAAACCAGCCACTGTTTCAAAAAGTGTAATAGATATTTAGATTTTAAAATCTTCAAAATTTGAAACAGTTATATTGAAGCCCATAAGTTGACAACACATATAAACAACTTATAAAACTTGGGAAATCAATGAAAATGAAACACATGTTTTTAAAATAAAAATTATGTTACTTCGAACTGTATTTCATTTTCATTGATATCTCAGTATTTATTTCTTTACAAGGCTTTTGGTCCTCCTGAACAATTTGACGGATGTATGATATGTGTTGTCAATTTATGGCCATATATATAAATTGAATTGGCAAACTTTTACTGTAGTGATATAGTATTAATTAAATAAATTTACTTCTCGAGTGAAGGAGTATTTGATTGAATTAAAATTTTTGAAGAGTTAAAAAATCATCAGCTTAAGTGAACAATTATCTATGCATTTATTTCATTAAAAAACATGTGTTAGTGCATCGAGATTCACATGACTAAATGAATGAACTGAACAGTTAGCTGAAGACATATTTTCAGTTCTAATAAAATTTCCAGAAATAGGACAGAGTACTTGTCAAAAAATTGACATTGTATTAAATTCTTGACTGACCGTCATCATAAAGATTCTAGTTACAACCATAGTTTAATTATCAGCTGCATAGTTGGATTTCCGTAATTCAAATCGGGGAAATATAATTTTTATGGTGATATTTTATTAATAAGAAAGTATTTATTGTGTCGGTGAGAGAGGCGAGTAAAAGAAATTAAAAATATTTAGAATTTAAAATACGTGAGAGATGTGACTATTAGGATATAGATATATTGTAGTTTAAGAATAAATTGATTACAGTGAAGGTTTTGTTGGCAATATTCATATACAAATTCCACACAATAAATTAATTATCTAACAATAGTTGTGTCCGGTAGTCTTGCTTATCCGATTTAATTGGGATTGCAAAAGAATGGGAAAATTTGGAACTACTAGAAACAAGTTATTAAATAGTGCAAACTAAATAAATAAAATATTTAATTTTTTCAACACGAGAAGTAAAAACTAAATTTTATTTACTGGTTTTACATCTTGGCAATAAAATTTCTTATTAAAATTAGTTTTAGATATTTTTGTACATTTCCATTACGATCGGATAATCAAAATGCCAAATCATGGAGTGGGTAATCGGTATCCTATTCTATTTACAACATTCATACAAAAACATTATTAAAATCAATATGTACAACACTTTTCATAGTAGGGATACTATTGCATTTTGGTTTATGAGTAAATAAGGGAATTCATTTCAGTCACAATTTGATCATCAGTCAACAGATGAAATACATTATTTGTACAAAAATCTTTACTTTTCATTCTTCTACATCGGCGCAATAATATAACAGTATGGATGAGATATTTCTTTAGAATTTCAATCAATCAATATTATTTCTAAACAATGTAATTAACACATATTATATTTGTACAGAATCTCGTACATATATTTTTTTAATATTACAATGAACAAATCTTATTTACGATAATATTCAAAAAATATTTAAATAATACACAGCCTGAAATACATAGCTGTTAAAAAGATTTCTATCACAATGATATATAAAAAGGCTCTTATAAAAAGTTAAAAACATAACAGACACAGAAAAGTTTTCTATACATTTCATCTAGGAATATTTTATTTACGAAGTGGTATATTTTTATAATAATGGGAAAACAGATTTCCGTTAAACAATGACAATATTCTTGTTACCTTACTGTAAAAGCAAACAAAAAATTAATTTATTTCTACAAACATATTCAAATAATGCAGACATTAATATATTATATAGTTGAAATAATATCCTCAACACATTCTTTTAAAACAAACAGGTATTTTTGCAGTTCACAACTCTACAGTGAATAAGCCCTTTTCTTTTTGATCAGGGAAAATTCTATGCAATAAACAATCTGGCCAAACAATGCAATTGCAGTCAATGTTTAACAACAATTAATTGTTCAGCAGAGATAAATATTTTGATTTGCAGTGATAAAATTCACATTACAACAAGCCAATCTTTTTTCAAGAGATATTTTTATCATACAACCGTGATTGTATAAAAGGAAATTCGCCTGTGAAAACAAATAATTCTAGTTCGATATTTTCGTTCGATTTAATGTGTCCATAATTAATATCCCCCCGTAGCCAAGAGGATAGCAGGCGTGCTTCAGAGCCAGAAGTTGCAGGTTCTTTTTCAAGCAACAGGACTTTTAAAAGTTCAAAAACGTAGAACTGGGTGCCCATTGTGTCGAGCAATTTTCGTAAGAAACTAATAAGTCAAAATAAGGTCTTTACAATGCGGAGATCCATATACTCTATTTCTAGATTTTTTTATCTTCATACAGTTCAGATCCATATGCTCCACTTTCTAAGGTATGGTAAATAAATTTAAAATGATTAAATCGAAAAATGACTCACTAAAATCTTCGCAGTATTGCTACATTTAATGAAGTCCACGATAAACTAGTTTGACTGTATTGTATTATAATTACATAAGTATGGCTTTAGTAGTGTTCATGGCAAGGTATTTGTAAAGTTCCTTATTCAACAGCAGACCAAGTGCTTCAATGTATTAACAAATACACTGCCAAAAAAAGAAAATAAAATGTATCTGTCACGTTTACCCCAAATACTACCATAGGTGTGTATATTTTAAACACTGAGGTATATTATCACGATAATATTGATATTGTCATATTCAACAGTTATTAACGGAGCCTAAGAATCATTTGACCATACTGGCTAACCAATTATTGCATGAAAAATTTATACTATTTATGAAAGTGGCGCCGTTTGTCTTTGGACAGTGCGTAATTTGTAAATAAGAATTTTATATGAAAAGTAAGCAACTCTCATATTACAAATGCATTCTCTTTTACGATGTTTCATTTATTATGTGTATTTTGTGTCCCTGATCTTTTTGAATTGTATTTATATTCAGTCATCAAAACGTTTTAAAACAGTATATTTCATTAATATATTGTGAATATATATGTTTTTATTAATTTTATATAGTATGCATTGCAAAGTAATTTCCATTCATACTTCACCATATATATTAGTGTCTTTTAGACATTTTGTTCAAATTGGGACCTAAGTTATAGTGAATGCCAGTAAATTGAGAGTTGCGTGAGTATTAAAATAACATTTATTTAAACTCCATTATTTTAAATAAGGACATTTTAGAGGTAGCAGATATATTATTGTGGATTTTGTATTTCCACTAGTGCCCATCACTATTAACTGTATTTGATCAAATCTAAATGTGGGTTTTGCAATATATGCCTTTTAATTTTCAGGTTCACTCTTTTAGTGATTCTATAAAATGCATCAATTTGAATAGAATATACAAAAATGCATATTTATATAATTTCATGACATTAATGGCGCACTTGTATGCTCTGTAGGGCTTCGCAAGAAGGCATGGCCATGTTTTGCATTTGTTGGAATTGTTGCCTGTCTCCAAAATTTCTTGCCTTCCAGGCCATGGTGTCTCGGTAGTTCCGTTCTCGCTGGCAAGCGTGGCGAAGATTCTCGAGATATTTTTCTTCGACACTCATCTCAAAACGTCGTAGAGATCCTTGATATTCCGTGTGAAAGTTTTCTGTCACATAGTAGGGAATTTTGAGTTGTTCAGTTTTTCTCAGCGTAGGATATTTATGACTTGGAGTCAGAGAGTATACAGGGTCAGCGATGAAGAGTGACGACATCATTGATAGGAGGATTAGAAGTATAATCGGCAGCATCTAAATGCGGAAAAGAAAATTAAAATCACAATTAAACTGTGTTTCAAGTGAGTTTTGAGAAAATTATAAAATGATTATTTATTAAACACCGAGTACCACTTGTGTAAGGATTGATTTAATCAACGATGATGACACAATCTAAATAAACTGATAAACTAATGCTGATATGGTATTTTTCATTAACATTAGAAAGCCAAAAATTCTTGATGAAGCTTGAAAATAAAAGCACATTGAATGAACTTGTTTATCTCAATAATCTCACTTACAAATATTTAATGTCTTTTATTCCTGAAGTAGGGATCAGCAACCATTTAAGGTAGAAGAGCCCTTTTCTCATATCTCATAAATAAAACAAATCTTCAAGAGCAGCAAAAATGTATAGCACAATACCGGTAATGAAAATTATCTGAAAATCGAAAAATCTGTTATCCATCTGCGGAATTTTTTACTACCATATTCATTTGTGAAAAGCAAAATTATGATATGTATGAATTATATTTACATAATGAAAAATATGGATCGATGTACCAATATATGATCAGCATTATCTAAAATTGTAGTTGGACCTGTCAAACTTGTTTATCCAGCACTTCGTACTGTTAGATCTACGTATTACATCTTTAAATAAGAAATAATAAAAACGTAAGTGGATAAAGCACATAAAAAATGTAAAAGGTTATAAAGATATTTGAACAATCCAATCAATTACTGAGTGAACATTGAGTTCTATGGAAGGAATAAAAACTTTTTGACCCCAAATACAGTGAGTATTTTAATATGATATTAGACAGGAAAATCTCTAATAAAATAAAAAAGCAAATCAAAAAATTTGGCAATGTTAATGATGTCACAATAATTAAGAGTTCAAGCTCTGGCATGCTAATTTTTTTTTAATATCAAAAGTTTTTTGATTCGAATTAAGAAAGAAAAAAATGGTTCTGTATGGAATACTTTCTGAAACAAAGAGTTTTCCATCTCATTGGATTGGTCTTAATATTTAATGAGGTACAATTGGGTTATTGTTTATTTTAGCGGTACTTAGCGGCAGTCCTATTCACACATGCACTCGTATAGTTTGACATTTCATGAAGACATTTTTTTTCTTTATATTTTTATTATTCGTACATTTACTGGTCCGCAAAATATTAAGTGTTATCACTTTATCATGGATTTTCAGTCAATTCTATAACCAATAGAGCAAAGATGATATTATTGATGATAAAGTGTTCGACATTTATCCTATGTTTATATAGAAGCGAGCATTCCAAAAGTCGGCACAGACTTGGCGGAAGGAACCTGTTGGTAATAATGGGATCTATGTTTTGCGCATGCGCAGTTGAAATGTCAAAATAACATGCTGGCTGCTGCCAACTTAATCATTTATTTTGGGAAAGTTAAAATAAGTAAATGATTGTTGATCATTCTATAAATAAAGAGAAATTCACATACATGATTCCAGACCTGATCAAGTAATGATATTTTTGATAAAATGTATATTTGTACGCAAGCCATCGGAGATTCACAATGTAATAAAAATGGATTTCATTATGGAGGACAAAAGTGATTAACTAGGTAAGTAAGCGATTATTTAATCCAATTTAACAATGAAACACAAATAGGCAAGTTGTCTCTGACTTAATGGAAGCTATTTTTCACATTTATTGGTAATAAATAAAATTCTATTTATGTATTTTATATACTTATTTTGAAACAGAATTAAAAGATAAAAAAATTTCAAAGCTATGCAAATTTTTAAATTATCGAAATCGTATGAATAATAGAGATGTTGTAGCAACTTTGGTAAAACAGATGAGGTCAAATATAAAATGAGTTTTGTCTGTTGGTCCAAATTATTATCTTGCTCAACTTGTATTCAATGGGTTAGTAAATATTTACAAAATGACAATATGACTTCCTTTTGGTTGTTATTGAAAATTTGATGATAAATCCAAGAATTATTTCATTGTGAGAAAGATGGTCTTAGAATTTTGTCAAGCTTTCGATGGTGAAATTACCTGTAATAAGCTGGAGTAGTTTCCTTGATTTCCGCCACCTCCTTGTCCTGCATGTTGGTGGGTGTAAACATTACGTTGGAAACGTTGCTCCCTCCGCTGGTATCCAGACCCCGTTGACCCAAAGAACATGTTGAAGAGTTCTTCAGCGGTGAAATCTGATTCGAATCCGTGTGTGTTGAATGAGGTCGTACGACGAGCCGGTCTCTCGTCATCGTATCCACAAGCGTCATATCGTTTACGCTGAGCCGGGTCGCATAGAATAGCCACTGCATTACCGATCGCTTTAAATGCTTCCGAGGCACCGGGGGCTTTGTTTTTATCAGGGTGAAACTGAAGGGCGAGTTTTTTGTACGCCTTTTTCACATCACTATCTGTGGCATCTTTCTTCACGCCTAACATTTCATAAAAATCTCTACATTTCTTAATAGCTTTGACGGCTTCGAGTTGTTCGGGCGTATAATCAGGTCTCTCGGGTTCCGTGGGTTTTGTCGCAGCAGGTCGTTGACGAACTGTTTCTGGTTCTCGAGTCTGACCTGCAGGCGGGGCGTTTGTATTATTCAAAAGAGCAGCTTGTACATTTTTCAGCTGTTCAAGGCCCCTTTCCGTTGGATATAAACGATTCGCACGTACAAAGAATTTTTCAGCTTCTTGAAATCGACCTTCCTTGAAATGTTGTTCTCCCTTTTCTATGCAAAGCTTCGCCGCGTCACGGTTTCCATCCATTTTGAACGGTGACTATAATACAGAGCAGGAATGTAAGACAGCGTATCGTGATATTGATTTGGAAATTAGTAAACGAATTGTGAAATTAATTATTGTGCCTAATTAAAGATTCTAGCTGTCATCAGCGGACAAAAAATTGGATCACTACGTGTTGCAAGTCTACCAATCGCAAGAAAACTATATAATAGACAATAAGAAAAGTTTATTGTTCAAATATTTATAGATATATTTTTTTATGTTTCATCAAAAACCTTTTCAAGATTCATTTCATTAAAACGTAGTGAATTGTTGAACTGTTGATTGAACTGTTTTAATACAGACTAAGACTAGAAATTCATTAGGTAGTAATATTATATTACAGTAAAAAGAATTTTAGAAATTTGTTACTCTTAATATGGCTACATCACCAGAACGTCAAATGTTCTGTCAAATTACATTTCTGTATCATATTAAAAATTAGGTTATGAGTTTATGTTTACTATGTATAGAACTATGTCTAAAAGTAATACAAAATAGTATTTTGGTAGAAAATTATATAACTCAATGGTATAAATAAAAACTAACCGTAATGGAGGTTTATTCTTGGGTAAATGGCAAAATTTCATTTATGTAGATTACTTTTGAGATTTTTTAATAAAACTAGTTATATATAATACGTAATTTGTAAAAAAATTCCAATTTGACGTAAGACATTGTTGGAAGCCTGAAAGATCTTCCAATAATAATATACCTGGTTATCGGAAATTAGTATACAAAATTACTTGTTTGAAATTTTAAGGCTTATGTTGTACCCATTGAAGGTTCCTTTGCCTGTTTGGGAAAATGCGTTTTTTTTAAATTTAATACCACATGTGCCAATAATTCAAATCGTAATATCTGACTAAGAATCATTCTTTTTTAAATTATGTCTATTTTTTTTGTTTAAAAATTTATAAAATTCATTGATTAATCCAGGGTGCTAATTCACATGGACAATTAGGACAAGGGTCTGCTTCTGAGCAGTGTGAAACTCCGAAACGTGCAATTACGACATGGAATAGCAACATTCGAGAGATATGTGGAGGAGGAGGACATTCTTTGATGCTGGATGACAAAGGCAGAATATACGGATGCGGTTGGAACCTCCAACGTCAACTAGGTTGTGATATCAAAGATCAACATACATTTGCTAGAATATGGGAATTAAGTGGAATTACTTTCAACAAAATAACCTGTGGCTGGGATTCAAGCGCTGCAGTCACAGATCAACATATCTTATACCTATGGGGCTCTAATATGTATGGTCAGCTAGGTTTGCCTAAAGAACACTTTCCTGATATTGTGAAACCAATACAGCTAGAATTAAAAGTGAAGACCGTACAAATGGGAATCCGACACACAGTTATAGTCGATATCAACGGTGAAATATGGTCGACAGGTTGCGGTAAACGAGGCCAACTAGGCTTAGGCGAAATGGTTTCTGCTGCGGATACTTTTCAAAAGGTGCCTGACATCCATAATGTTGAAGACGTAGTGTGTGGCCAGCATCACACGGTAGCATGGTGTAAGGAAGCAGGAGAAGTTTACGCTTGGGGCGATAACAGTCGTGGACAGTTGGGCCTTGATCTCACCACAAAGAATGTTAGTATTCCGACAAAAGTAGTCTTACCAGATGACTGCCATCAGGAAATTTTAGGCATATTTGCCGGATGGACTCACACTGCAATTCTTTTGAAGAGAGGTGAAGCAATATATTTTGGGAGAAATGATTATGGACAACTAGGATCTAAAGTTGTCTCGAATGTGAAGAATATTGTAAAAATACAAGGTAATTCCGATTGTAATTTTCATTTACTATGTCTGCTTCGAATGAGAGTCGTATAGATCTCTGCAGTATGAGGACTTTCTTGACAGATTGTTTTGCATGAGGATTGGTTGTCAGACAATCACACAGATTATTAAACATTTGTCTTTAACTAATTATTAATGACGACAATAAATAAACTGATCGGAAATACAATGAAAATTTGCAATTTACTAATACAGTTTTTGGCTAATTTTGTAGTGTTATGGGCTATGAATTTATCAGGTCTGAGCTTGAATCTTATTGCTTTAGCGAAGAAAATATATAAATATTTGTGTGCGAATGTTTATAATATTAGTTTTATATCAGGATCGAGCGAATCATTCACTGCTTCTCTTAAAGAATATTTCACATTATCCCTTTAGCTGTGCTAGATTTATTTGTATACTTAGTTTGAAGTGAAAAATGTTAATGTGGCTAATATGAAAGTAGATTTAAAAAAAACTTCATTCTTGAGATGCTTACATTATTTACTAATTGTATTTATTCAGCTTTTAAAAATGTAACACTGCACAACTGCGTATATAGTATGTAAATATGTTGAATTAATACTTTTTATTTGTTATACATATATTTATAAATGTATCAATATCTTTCAGACGTTGCGATAAAACAGCTGAGTTTAGGATCAGAACACAGTGTTTGTTTGGCTCATGATGACTCAGTGTGGGCTTGGGGATGGAATGAACATGGAAATACAGGCACCGGTTCATGTGACAATGTTACAGAACCCATGAAAATAAAATGTAGTTTTAAAAATGTCCATAATATAATATCCGGGTCAGGTCACAGTTTTGTCATAGTCACTGTACCAGTTGCGATTGAAAGTTTACCTTTGTCATCTAGTTACCAAAAAATTTGATATCCAATGAGTTTTTTGCAAACTTCTCTTATTATTTATTCAACAATATAAACCTCAAGTTAAATTAATTCACCGACTTTAAAATCAAGAAGTTTACAGTTTATAGTAGTTATGTTTTCTTTATGTACAGTAGAACCGGTCTGGGAATTATCTGGACTCTTATTTGAATGGCAAAACTTAAAGTGTTATCTAACATATACGTATCTTCAATTGTATTTATTTACACATGTTAATACTATCAATTATGTCAATTGCCATAAATTATTTGCTATATCGCAATGTGTTCAATAAAATATCTTTGTACAGTGGTGCCTCACACAACGAACTTAATTCGTTCCGGGAGCAAGTTTGTTAT
>JAGVSQ010013143.1:0-11259 GCA_022683975.1 Rhyacophila evoluta
GATTTTAAATTCTGAATTATTTAAAACTGGTAAACTTCCATATGTGAATATGGAACACATATGGAAGTTTACCAGTTTTAAATAATTCAAATAATTAAAGTATGCATTTTATGTTTTATTGGAAGTCCAATGTTCTAATTTACTTTAAGTAATATAATAATATTGCATATGGAACGATAAAGGACGATGATAAAAAATTATAAAAAAGGAATATGTAAAAGTAGCTTGCCAGACAATTTCAATTTCCGAAAGTAGCTCGCTTCCTTATTGAGTTTGGCGACCACTGGTTTAGATGCTTGAAAACTAATGGTTTTGATGTTGAAGATAAAGAACGCTCTGGCACACCAAAAAAGTTTAAAGATGAAGAATTGGAAGCATTACTTCATGAAGACTTATGTCAAACAGTATTAGGAATGATTTAAAAGCATGGACATTGGGTGATGTGCGAGTTGAAACCAATAGCTGTTGAGCAGCGTCTTTTCACAGTTACTTCAACAGCAGAAAAGGAAAGGTTTTTTGCATCATATTGTGGATTGCGATGAAAAGTGTATACACTACAATAACCCTAAGTGTAGAAAATCATTGGATAAGTCTGGCCATGCATCAACATCGTTGAGAATGTCGAATATCCATGGTTCGAAGCTTCTGCTCTGACTTTGATGAGATCAGCTGGGTGTAGTTTATTATGAGCTGCTCAAACCAAACGAAACCGATATGGAATTTAAATGCCATTAGAAAGATGGGGAAAAGGAATGGCTACCGATGGACAATACTTTCAGTAACATATCTTTTACTAATTTTTTTAAATAAACCATTAATTTACACAAAAAATCTTATCTATTTCTCAAAAAAGAACTTATTTAAGGTCCCAATATTAACGTTATTTCTTTTTTGTATATTACTTAATATTTAAATATTTATTTTTTTATACCATACCTGGTGATATTTGCTGCAGTGAATCAATCGGTTTGATTGGTTCTGAGCCGGGCCGATTATCAATTTGAAATCTGATATACTTAGACTGAGAATCTATAAACAAAAAATGTTGGTAACAGCACACAAACAATATCAAATTAAAAAAGATATGTTTGCCATTTTGCAAAATCTTTAAATTCACCGCATTATTACATCATTGCAATGCAGAATAAGTAAAATGATAATTGACAGATTTGAAAGTAAAGTAAAGATTTCAAGTAGGTAATTACTGCAATGTAAAATAAATAAATACCTTGTGATATTTCTTTGAGTTTTTTTATGATAAAAGGCATTGGAATTTTCTTCAGAGAGTTTTCATTAACATTTGAAGGTGGTGAACTTTCCATAACTTCTTCTAAGAAAATAAAAGTTTATGAATTAATGACATATTCAGTAGTCATATTAATCAAATATTGTAAAAAAAAACTAGATGAATAATACCTTTTGATGAACGCAGTGGAATGCGAAACTTAGCCAGTTTAAACGAAGGCGATTTTTGAATTATCTTTTTTATAATCATATCCTTGTTTTGCCATACTGAGAAAAAAAGGAAAAGTCTATGTCTGAATGAAAATCAAATGTATATAGAGTTACCAACTCCCTCCGATGTCAGTTAAGAACACTGGTCAATATATTGCGGGAACTCTCGTAATTGTAATGTTTGTTAGACACACCATCTTGATCGTTTTTTAACGAACAAAAAAAGAAAAAAACAGAATGAATGAAGCCTAATTAACCATTCGTAATTAGGAAGGACATAAGACAAATTAATGTCTGAAAAGACTGTCTTTTTCAAAATAATACAGCTGGCAAATCTAGATATGTATAATCATAAATAAATAACTTTAAATACCGTCAACTGCTGCAATTTTGCCTATCATCCTAATCTTGTCTAGAGTATGTAGTCAACAGAAAACATATTGCAGAGTATAGATAGGATGATAGGTAAAGTTGCAGCAATTAACGATACATATAATGGTTATTATTTTCAAGCTGTTATTCAAATAGAAATACTTATGGTCTCAAATAAGACTTACATTTTATGATTGAGTTGGTGAACAATTGAGACCCATGTTGAGTTAAATTTAAAAATTCTTATACTATAAGAATATAAAACATATTTTTTTAATTCAATCTGTGTACTGTTTTAGAAATGAAATTGACACATACCTACTGGCGAATTTTTATTACCAGCAGTAGTTGGTTGGATAGATTTTACAAGACTTGTAACATCAGGATTAATACTTAGTTGAGAATCTGAAAGTATAATAGATGAAAATTGTTTTATTAATAAACTCAAAACAATTATCATGACATCATAACAAGTTTCGTTATAGCGGCATTTGACTTTATATATGTACATACATAGGTTTAAATATTAATCTCTAGTGGTTATAGACACACTCGATTGTTATGAAGGATTTAGGAGTAAATTTATATTATCCATACCTGAATTTTGAGTAATAGGTGTGTCAATATTCTCATTTTGCTCATCTTGAATTATTTTTAGTCGTAAGCCTAGACAAAGGAAATTTAATTACGGTGGGCTCTTTATAAGATACTTCAACTGGTTTCTTATATAATACATTCATGTTCAAGAATATATTTTAAAACTGAAATACACTTACTTCTTGATAATGTGTCCAGAAATGAAAAGTTAGGGAATGACGATTCACCTGATGTTCGACTATCACTTTCAGGCTCACAGTTTTCTTGATGAATATCTATAAATATGAATATATTTCACTGTTTAAATTAAGTGTCTTGTAAATTAATATGCATAAAATTATTGCCATTCTTTATACGTATGGTTGTATATAACCCATATGAAGTCGTGCCAATGTTTGAAAGGTGTTCTTTATTTCTGATGTTGCTAAAAAACAGTCAATATTACGTAGATATAAAAGGAAAATGTAGAATACTATTTGCATTCCATATCGGATATTTTCACTAAATAGCTAGTTAATCTTTAATATATGCTTGTTATGTTATTAAAACAAAATTAATATTTAATCGCAATATCTTTAGTTATAATAGTGATAATAAAATGCATACACACCTATAGCTTTATGAATATTGAGTTTTGAGGAATTGCTGAAGTGTTTATTTTTATCTCGATGGACTTTTTTATTCTGGTGCCATTCTGCAAAATAAAAAAAGTATAATAATCAGTATAAACTATAAACAGAAGGGAATAATCAAGCATTGTTTGGTTGTTTGTAAAACTATTGAAAGTGACAGACAAAGGAATTAAATAAAAATAGTGGTAATATAATAATGATTCGTCGGCGGCTCACCTTGTGATATAAAAGGAGTTGAACTGTAAATAATTATGGGTTCAAGGGGATTCATTATGTTATCTGCCATTTCTGAAAAATTGTAAGAATTTAGTGAACTATTCAATTAAATAACTACGCTATTACCTAAGAGTTGTGATAACTATTGATTTTAGTTACTTTCTCATTGAATGTCTTTTTATCAACCCTATAACCATTTCAATAAAGTAAAACAAGTTTTTTACTTATAAGTTAACTAAGAACTAGAAGAGCTCTAAAAAATGAAATGGTATGTTTTCATTGAAATAATCAACTGTCAGAATCATTTCAATCAAATACACAACCATTAGGCATCAATTATTTTAACTACATTGTGAAACGGATTTGTGGTATCATTGAAAGCGGTTTAAAAAAGGGAGCAAAACAAATAATATTTAACATCTAGTTGTACAATTATATTTTTGAAGATGACTTTGTTGCTGTTGTCCACTATTAAAATCAGAAATTTTGGTTTATGTTATGAAACCAGGTATATTTTATTATGTTGTGTACAAAAACTACTTACACCTCACCATTTCTAAATGAGCAAAAACATGTTGCCACTTCATTATAGCGTCTACAGAAAATTAAGACAATTTAAATAAAAAAGGGTACATTTTCTAAAATGAGATTTGGTCTTACCATTTGATATATTCCGAGGGTAATTGTTATTGTAAAGTCTTTGCTGAGTAGATGTAGTAGAACTTTGCTTATTTATTTTCCGTTGCAGTTCTGGCAATACAAAAAGATTATATTATTTTCCGTGTGATAACGAAAGTTAGAATATTACAGTTAAACTTAATAATGCAGGTCAAAATACTCCACTTTGTAGAGCAAGGATCTTATAATAATTATCTACTTTACTACTCATCTTAGATAAGAGAATTTATTAAAATGGTGGGATATGTAAGAAAGAACAATACCTAGTGATATGTTAGGTATGTTATCGGATTTATGAGCCATTGAGATTTCTAAGCTTTCGCGAACACTTTGAATTAGTTTTTCTTCCTCTACATCTGAAAAAAAAGATATATAACGATATATTTGTATTCATTATTATGATGTAATTCTCACAGACTTTACAAAATAAAAAGTAAACTGTAATTCTGTGACTGGAAATAAAGGAATTGTGTTTGAAATAGCAGAGTATCTTTTTTTCAATTTCTTGGGATACGAAAAAATAAATAAATGTAATATAATAATAATGATTGAGTTACCCAATGTAAATGACTGCTTTGACTTTCCTCGGCGCTTTTTGGATTTACAACACTCTAGAGAACAGTCTTTATTATGCTCATGCCCTAGAACAATTAATATACTTATTTGTACTGATGTTTAGAAACAAATTTAAAAATATATTATATTTTTCACAACTTTTATAAATTTTCTTCATTATTGAGATATCTTTTATTAATTAATATTTTTGACTGATGGTGCTTGATGGAAATCGATTTTAAATTTAAATTATTTAAAACTGGTAAACTTCCATATGTGAGATCACTGTCAGCGACCCAGGTTTCGCCTTTCAGCATCTTCAGGCTGCATTATATGTGGGCAGTGAGCGAACATATAACATACTATAGTATGCCCGTTTCCATATGATGTCTTCCAACGACTAAGAATTTTCACTGACGGCTGACTCAATAATACATTATAACATTTGCTAAAATTAACATTCTTTTAGAAGGTAAAATTATTAATTTGTATTCAAGTAAAATTGCCGGAAAAGAAATTTCGACATTGTGAATTTTATTTAAGTCTACTTGGACCATTATTATTTAAGAGTAGCACCATGTATCAAACCTTTTTATATAAATAGAGAATGGATATCCATAATGTGAAAACTTCTTGAAAGATTATTTAATACGAAAAGTTGATAGTTGCCCAATTTCCCTTTAATTAAATATCTTTCTGCAGCGTTGTATTTAAAAAATCCTTTGCAATTGCAGGATATGAATCTACGATTTTCAGTATGAACGGTGTGTAAACTTATCAATTGGTCACTCAAAATTTACTTAAACTATACAAATTTGGTAAAAATAAAATAAAAATATATTATTTCAAAACAATAATATTCAATATCGTTAATTTTGCAAGACCATTCATTATAAATTGGAGTCAGTATTTTAAGGCCTTTTTAATTCTTAATAATTACGAACTAAGTGATAACATAAATAATCTTTGTATTATTATTATACTTCAAATTGGACACAATGTAAATTTAAAAAAAGTTACTTATATAGATGTAGACTCGTTTGTTATAAAATTTATTTAGTGAAGTAGTTCAGGCTTATTTCTATTTAAAAGCTTTTAAAATAACAAATAAATTACTAAGTGCATATTACAAAGCTTTCAAAATTGTTAATAAAGCGAACACCTAATAATAATTCTAAGTTTCGCCACAATTTATTTAGTGGAAGATATTTTTGTAGTATTTTTTTTTCGTTGTGTGTTTAAAAGCCTTACTGTGTACCGTCTGTTCAAAAAGTATAGACAAATAAAAAGATAACCAAGGTTTTATTACATTTTTTTCATAAAAAAATGTCACTTTATCAACAAAAATAAGATATTTTCCGTGCAAAATCAATACTTTTGTTCAGAAAACGACGTCTAGAAATCGTCTACGCGCAAACAAAGCATGTTCTAATGTTGCTTTCATTCGCATTTCTAGAGAATTCACAAAGAAACCTTTATCTGGGCATACAAATCACTCCCGCCTAATGCCTGCATTATCTCGGCCTAGTCTTTATTAATCACCCTGTATATAAGAGATTTCTCAGTATGATGATAACGAATACGACTATGCGATGTTCTTATTTTGAATTGTTAAACCACAGTGAACATTTAAATGAGATATTAAACAAAAGTGTTAATAATTTTGACTATACAATATAACAAATAATATTCATATTATAACAATTATTTCTAATTATAATTCTACGTTTGTAAAAGTTCGCTGCACATAACTCGTAACTCACGTAACTTTTAAAATACGCCGTTCTTAAATAAATCATAAAATTTCGATACGTTAAATTTAAATCCTTAAAATTTCTGATATTACTAAATTCTGAAGGCTTGATGAATGCGTCCCGTCAGTGCTGCTTTATGATTGCGAGTTATGCTACCTAAATAAGCCCAACGCAACCGTATACAAGCTTTCTTCTCTATCACCCGCCACATATCCACACCTGTTATGAAGGCGTATAACGTAGCGTAACAGACGTGAGGCACCCTTAAAAGTGCCAGAAGTGTAATTAGCAAGCGTGTAATAGAGTGTGCGTAGATCCTATTTTAATTATTTATTCCCTATCTAGTCTTGTTGAAAAAACCTTTTCACTCGCCGTAGGATTTCGCATTTTTTTGTTTAAAAACTAGATTTTCTTTATAGAAACCAAGTTGCAAGGGCCAACTGGTCTGATACATGGTCGAAACGACCTGAGTAGCTTTTTCTTTTCAACTTAAATACTATAGGCACACTCCCTGAAGATATATAAGTCGTATACAATGTTTTAAGAATACGTCTGCTGGAGAAGCTGGTATGGTATGACTTCGTTTTCAACGAAGAAGAAAAATAACTAAGCGTGTAGTCTCTCATTATTACTGTGACGCTGGATCTGGCTCAGTCACGTGTTGCGGATGCATCAAGAGAGTAACCAAATCTGACTTTTCTTTAATCCAACCAAATTTTAGTATCTCGGAAGGCTGCTAAATTCTAGATATTTATAGAATTGGTGGATTTATTGAATACCAGCATGATCAGATATGTTGTAAAACGGTGGTTACATACATATTGTCTGAAGGCGGAAATACTTCAAAGCAACTTATAGTGTACGTAAGTTCTACTTATAGAGCGGCTAAGAAGAAGTAAAAGTTACATGAAAGAAATACAAACTACATAAATATTTATGTTCTATATTCAATTACGTGACCATATAAAATTATATATTATGTTCCACCTGTGTGTAAAAAATACGAATTTAAAAAAGACGAAATGTGACTGCGACACAAATTTAAACATTTAAAATACATTAACTTTACTTAATACATTGCAGATTTTTTTTGTAAACCTGTAATGGGTGCTAATTTCTTGAACCTGTTTGTAAGAAATCTTCGATTACCTTATCAAATGATATTTCAATAAGAAAATATGTGAACATATCAATTGCTAATGATATTCAAAATAAGAATTTTAATCAGACATTATTTTTAATAAACAAAAGAGAATCAAAATAATCAGACAGAGTAAAAAATTAACAGCACGTGTGTCATATTTAAAATAAAAAATAGTAACTAGAGAAATTTGTGAAAATACGTAAGAAAATTTGAAAATTTTCTTACGTATCAACAATAACCCAGTCATTAAACTACGTAATGTTGTTTTAAATTTTGATTTTTATAGAAAAAATGAATGAAATTAAATTAGGATAGCTATAAAATATTCTATACAAAATTAATAAATTACAGTTTTCTACTATTCTAATTTCTAAGCATCGTATCTTATATCTGACTTCTGATGTTTTTGATAAAAATCTTTTATATGTTGTGCTATATATCAATACATTTTATATACATAAATATACGTTGTTTTATCAAAATAAATCTTTCAAAAATATGTGATATTTTGCATTTCCTGGAAAATATATCTGTCGTTAATTAATATTTTTGACTGATGTTGCTTGATGGAAATTGATTTTAAATATCTGTCGTTGTTCATTATTAATTAAATGTGTATAAGAAAATAGTAAACTAAGCGAGTTAAAATAAATAAAAGATAAATATGTTTTCGTTAAAAGTACATTTAAATAGATATGTAACGGTTTCTAAATAATTAAATTACAAAAAAAATATCTCTCAATAAATTTATTTGTACAGTGATGAATGAAAAATCGTCTCCTTTTAAAACTTAGTGAGAACCCATTACATTTTTTTGTGCTTGAGTGGCGTGTACGTTTTAACACATCAAATAGTATTTTGAAATATAAATATCAAATAAGAATGACATAATAGTTTTAGTATGTCGTTGTCAGATTTGTCTGCTAATAGTATCATTTGATATTTTTGACGTTTATTTAAGATAATGTTCGATAAAAATAATCCAATGATATAATAAATAATCTGTTTTGTAAATCTATTTCATTTTTCAGATTCACTATAAGTAACTAATGATATAACAGTTTTTTTTTATTGAATTTTGACAAAGAAGACTATACGTTGAAATTAAATTTTCTCGAGATAAAACTATTCATCTAATAGTAAATAAGCACCACGTTTATGAATGCAGGTTTTAAGTTCTAGATCTTCATAACAATTAGCACGTTAAAAAGAGTTTAATGACATCATATAGAAACCACGTCGCTAAATGTGCAAGTTAATTAAAATTATAACTGATTTTCCTAAAGTATCGTAAGCTGTTGCAATGAATCAAACTCCACCAAAATGATGCCACAGAATGATGAAAGGATCAAGCAGAATTTCGTAAAGACAAAAATATCTGCATCCAATTGCAAATAGCAAAGTGTGTATATTAGAAAATGATTGAAATTTATACTATATACTATTCAAATTAAATAGTACTGTGGACAGAATAAATAAATATCTTCTTAAAATTAGCATTCTACAAAATAAAATTTGAATTAAACTTTTTAAAACTTCACTAACTTAGTAAGTAACAGTGACCTAACGTATATAATTATAAAACAATTAAAAAACAATAAATCGCCAACGGTTATCAATGGACATTAGTAGAGTGTATATAAATATAGAAATAATTATTAAATGAAGTAGATATATTTTCGTGTCACAATTTTCTTGTCGAGTAGCAACATCTGCAAGACACAGTTTGAAAACTAATGTTGTAAATGAGAGTATTATTGTTTCCATTATGGCAAAATTTATCTGTTTGATAAATGCTGTAATTATTTTTAAAGCCTTTTTATTTACTTACTTCATATAAAACGACTGTCAATATTTCAGTTGTATAATCTCCTAAAAGGTTTATTTTTTATCAAATGCCTTTCGGTTTACACGCAATGTGTAAAAAGCCATTTTCAATTTAAGCCTTCATCCATTAGTTTTATCGTAATCCATTTATTTATATATCGTTTATTTTCTTTAATTTCTATCTTTGTCCCCCTGTTTTTCTCCGACTGCGCATTTTTCAGGGATCCTCAATCATTTATTGCCGCGAACTATAATATCTAAGCAAATACAGTGGACACATTAAAACATTTTTATGTAACTTTGAATTTGTATATTAAAAAAAATTCTTTGTTTTCCTTATTAATATTTAATCGATACTTGTAAAGGATATGGTTGCATACCACTTTCGTTTAAAATTATTTAAAACACAGGTCGAATCCCATTATAATAAAACTCGTGGGACCACCTTTTATTCTTTCGTATGTATGGAAGTTTGTTTGGAACAACAAAAAGTATACGTTATACTAGAAATTTTGTCATTTTAAAATTCGTTATAATAAGATTAGATCCGTAAATATAAAAGTTAAAGTTATTATACTAGGTATATATTAAATATAATTCCGAGGATTGAAACAGTCACATCATTGGTTTGTACTTTTGCTTTGAATAAAAATATACACAAATAAATGTCTTCAATAGTGCTAGATAATGTATCCACGAAGAGATTACTATTAAAATTTTACCGCTACTTCATCGTCAATAATTTTAATGTTCAACATAAAAACTGCGTGCTATAATATATTTTTTTATTTAAATTTGTGTTGAATACAAAAAAAAATCATCAAGATAAGGAATTAAAAGCCAACAAAGTCATGATTTTAATGATAACTTATCATTTATTATGCTGTGAAATAGCATAAAAAGAAGATTTAGCCTATGTCAAAATCAAAGTATTAAAAAGGACATAGTTGTTTAAAGTCAAAACGATTTTTGTTAAATTTTAAAGTAATAAATTAAATTGTTTATACATAGGGTACAGGTGAAGTTCTCAAATTTAAGGTAGTATGGCATCCATGAAATTGCCGATACATTATTACTAGTAAAAGTTTACAAAAAAGGGTTCGGGGCTTGTTGCAAACACCTGTGCGAAGAGGAGGTTACAAACGACCTCTATATCAGAGTGGATGGTCCCTCAGATTCGCTTCCGCCTAACGACGCAGATAAATATTCCGTTTAACGATCTTTTAAAAAGCGAACATTTGTTACAGGCGACATCCGCCGGAAACGCCCGAAAGCCTCCGCAAGGCGACTTACCTACCTATCTACGGATTAAACACCGGGAGGGACAAGAGCAGTACCGCATTTGGGATCATATGCGCCATTGATTGTGTCTTTTATGTTTAAGAAGAAACGATAACTTGAGTAAAAACAAAAAAGGAACAAAAACAACAAAGCGTACGCAAAATACGATTAACATACATTTTGGAGAGAATTTATTTAAAATAAAGACCAGTTTCAGCCAGTGAGATATTTGCAGTCAGTATAATATATTATATATTATGTAGAGATGGCAATTATTCAATAATTAAAATACTAGTTATTTTAAAAAGAAATTCATTGTATTGCCTTGTGTATAATATATGTGTCTTGATAAATATAAGAATAGTTTTAAAATTTATGGAAATCTATAAATAATATAATATTCTAAATTATGTCTATTATATTAGTATTCGGAAAAAACTGATAAGGATAGATTAAGTTATTTGATTACGCAATAAAACTTGTATTTTTTGATAGTCAAATAATTTTTGACAGTAAAACTAAAAACAACTAATTGGCTTACAACATAGTTACTGAAAATTCTCTAAATAAAATAGTTAACACATTTATATCGTATCTCATTTATATGTCTCCTCTACATGTCTATCTTATATGTCTCCCAAGTAGCGTTGTTTATCGTGGCGGATTCGATTCCCCATCTGTCGGATTTTAAAAATTGTGTTGAGCAATTGTCTGACAAACAATTCTCGTGAAAAATAATCTGTCAAGA
>JAGVSQ010013144.1:0-11259 GCA_022683975.1 Rhyacophila evoluta
CGCCCACATATAATGTAGCCTGAAGTTGCCGAAAGGCGAAACCCGGGTCGCTAACGATGAGATATATGTTAAATTTTGTGTGGCAATTCATGAAAAAAAGTAAATCTTATTCTTCTATCAAAAAAAAAAAAAGAAAATATCGATGCATTTAAATAATATATACAAACTAAGCACCATGTTAGTTACGAGCAATACACCATAACAGGAATTAATCTGTTTGTGTCTATTGTGGATGTAAGTATCAACAATGGCAATAATAATGGTTGATATTTCCAATGCAATAAGTCAAGCAATTATGCGCGTGGGTGTATTTTATTGCGACATTAATCAACGCGATCGTCTTTCGCTGGCAGGATCGGCCTGGGAGGGTCGTCGCAGGCCACGTGGGCAGGGCGAGGTACACGTGGGTCGCTCGCGGGTCCCGCAAGATTTCAATGCGATCCGAAACCCGTTTGCTTTTGTTTCCCAATATAAGAAGAAATTTGAACTATTATTTTGAATAGATTACTACGTATGATGTAAGTTAAATAAGTTCTCTTGCTACCCTTTCAAATTTATGTCTATCTCGTTTCTAAAAGACAATACTTGGTATTACTTACTTTTAAAAGTTATTTCATAATATTTGAGGTGGTTAGTATTTTTGAAATGGCTATCTTGTGGAGCCAAATTTTTATTTATCTTTTACCCGGAGTGAAATTATGGGCATGTATATAGTAACATAGTATTAAATTGGTGATATTTCAAAACAACGTTTACGATTAATGTGCGTTGAATTTATATTTACAATATAAAAGTCACAAACATAAAATAATTAAAATAATGTATTTTTCTATCAAAATTATTCGAATGAATGCATGCAGCAGCTTCTACTAGTGCAAGTGATGAATCATATTGGGTTAGAGAGATATAAGACATTTAGAAATAGCTTATATAAAAGTCTGGTAACGTAATCTAATTGCTTCACCAGTCAAATATATTACATATCAGAAAATATTTTTTATAGTAACAGTTTTTTAAATTAATATTTGAAATATAATAAAATAACTACTTAAAGTGAAGACAGTGTGAAAATAAATATATAACAGATGAAATGGAAAAATTGGTGCTTAAGACACAATGATATATATATTATTCAAATCATTATTGAAACATTAAAAACCAAATAAACCATGTGTGTTTTAAATTTATAAAATGAAAATGTTTTTCGTAAAAAGTTGAGAAGTACTGATCGAATGGGAATAATCTGCCAATAGATGAATCAAATGAGTGTTGTACGACGAAGTATTCAATATTCATCTTCTGGTATACGGCTTCGTGGGATAATGGGTTTGTTCCTGACTATATCCACGCAATGGCCATCGTATACGCCGGCAGAAAGCAACAAGGGAGCGCCTACAGCCTTGCTAGGACTATCTTCGATTAGATATGTGGGTTTACTGAAAAGAGGTGCTAGAATAGTTTGATTATCACAATATATATATATATTGGGAAAAATCTGCGTTATAAAATATTTAGGGTAATGTTTAAAATATCTATAAAGCTATCAGGATGTCAAATAATACGGTTTTCAAAAAAGTTAATTAAACACTTGTTTAATCTAGCTTTTAAATAATATTAAAAAAAAAATCACGATTTCCTACGCTGAAAACATACATATAATTAAAATCAAAAGTTATTATAAAAATGGTAATTTCTCATGAACAATCACATGTCTTCCTGTAACGAAAATGTTCTATACACTTTAACAGCTGGCATCTTAATACTATATATATATTTATATGCTCCATTTTGAAAGCGGATAAGCTACAGAAAAAAATAGTATTATCATGTGACAACCGTTTCGTTTTTAAGCGAAAAAAACTTGTATTTTATCTTTGTTTAATTGTTTTTGCATAACTATAATTTAATAAATTGCTTTTTAAGTATAGTTTTTAAAACTTAGCCGTAAAATATTATTGGAATTTGATAGTAAAAAATTGAAATAAGGTTGATATTTTGTAACGTAGCAAAAGGATATTAATTGAAATGTATAATTTGTATTAGGAATAGAAATAGTGTATATCGTGGATTATTATATTCTAGCAAATTTCATTATTAAACAAAGTGAATATCATATGATATTTTAATAAGCAGTGCAAATAGATAACTGTGATAAATTATAATTTTGTTGTGTATTTATTGTTAATTATTTTTTTTATAATAGAATGCTCCTCACACTTGCATGTTCAAAGAACGTTTACACCCCGTTAAGATGAATTTATGGTGCTTAATAAAAAGGACATGAGTTCTGACAAAGATTTCAATTGAGTGTTCATAAACCATTATCATACTCATTTGCATTTAAATGACAACGTAATTAAATATGAACCTGAATGCAATGACTATCACATTTGTATTATAAAGTGTGTCTTACCATGTGAAGGTTTATTATTATATTTTTTTCTCTAAAATTTATAACCAGTTAATCAATCAAAACATATGGGATCTAGTTCGGTATCTAATATTTTTTAAAAGTTTTTATATATCTGTCATAAAAAAGCTCTAAGCTTTTGAAACATGGCGTTTACTTAACGACCACAGAGATGATCTCGGATTCAATTGTTATAAATTTAATTTAGGCACTTGCAACTTGCAGGTTGTTTTTTTTAAGTGGAGTTTTTTATCAGGTAATTCATCAATTTAACTCAATAAGATCAATTTTTCGTATACACATGTTCAATAAATATATACTCAGTAAAAAGTGAGCGATGGTCAATTGCCGGAATATTTTAATAATTTAGAAGTCCGCAGTAGGCACTTTTTAAATCAAACTTGGAGTTTATAAATGTATACAGCCTAAAGGTGTCCATTCATATAATCCATAGTGGATTATGTGAATGTTCGCAATTTGAAGACATTTCTTTGATAAATTATTTTCATGAGAATTGGTTTTCAGAAAATTGCTCCAGTTTATCCTCCAAGGTATCCAGTTCTGTATTTTTGAATTTTTAAAAGTCTGACAGGTGTAAAAAACAGACCCGCATTTTACAGATGCGCATGAGGTATGAGGTGCGCACGCTAACCCAAGGCCTACCAAGAAGTGGCACTAGCTGCGAGAAACCGTTTTCTAACAGTCAATTAAGGCAGTTTGATGACGAAGATCAATTTTAATGATTTCATGTAAATAAAAAGAAAACTTTCTTATCTGAAGAAAAAGTTATTACAATTTTCAGGAAATTAAAGCTAAGGAATTAGTTACTAAAACACCACGCTTAATTTTAGCGGTTGGATATTATAAAATTTAAATTATGACATATGAAGGTTATTTGGCACAGATAGATATTAAATATATTATCAAATGTGAGAATCAAGAATGTCGGTAGTGATATGTGAACACATATCTCCAACGAAAGCAAGCTATCATTGAAGGCTTTGATACAGCACCCGACTGTCAGCCGAGGGTTGACCCTAAATGCCCTTTGCAAGACAACGCCATGAAAGACATTACTGACATCTACAAGCGAATATCTTGATGCATAGTAATGCACTTACTGCCACGCGATGTCCGGTTAAATAATTCCGATTTATTTAAATATGTTTTATAACAAATAATATCGAAGGTTATTTTCTGACTATCATAATATAATTATATTACTAGTAACAAAATTATATTATTAATAAACCAATGAAATACATATAATATATAAAAAGATTATATATAATTTACTTTGCCCATCGTTGTGCCAATAATAATTGCTAAAATTAAGATCTAGAAAATTTTATTTTATACTTTATATTAAGACGTTTTCAGAAGTTTCGATTAGGATTGACTGACTATGATCATGTCGCTACATAATGTTCCCACCATCCACCAGCCCCATCCTTACACCTGGTCTTAATCAGGCGTATCTCGGAACTCTGATATTGAGAAGCGATCTACGTTATTCGACGGGTATGTCCCGGGAGTAAATATAAATTACCCATGACTTAGGTTGCCACGCACAAGTATTGAAATAAAAAAAAATATAAAAAAATATCCTTGTGGCTGTCCAGAACAGGATGCTAATCACATTTTGTGGGAATGTCCAAGAATGTGTACGGAGTGAAAAGAGTGACTCGAGTTGGTTCAAGCAGCTGTTCCACCCATCGAGCCATCTGACTTACTTGCCACAAGGGCGAATTTCATTGTTTTTTAAAAGTTTGCACCGTCATACAGCGAGCGTGATGATCACGATTATGATGATTATGATTCACATAAATCGCTTGACCAAATAAGTCTCCATTTTTCAATTAGCTTTTTTTATCATTATACTATGATCATGTCGCTATCCCCGAATAACTGGATTAACTTTACTACTGAATTTATATTCATATACATTTTATTTGATACATTTTATATAATATTACTGACCATGTTTACAGTAATTGGTTACCAAAATAATAAAATATGGCATCTATGAAATATTGTACATCAGTTTTGATTAATTTATGATTCTTCGTAAACATGAGAATCTTTCCAGAGATACATATATAATGTATTCACCTACATCAGCGTTATATTACCAGTAAATTATGATTTACCATTTACGAACTAATTTTGAAAAATACATTTGGACAAACTATAACATTTAATTACTGTAAACGTTTTAGTACACATTTCTAAAATTTCTACTATACTTTAATTAATTAGGAAGAGATTTTCAAAAATATAAACTACAGTCCATCAATAATAAAACTTTCATTTTTATTTACGACTTACAGTTTTACCGTTTACAAAGACGGTAATAATATTTATTACATTGCCTATTATATCCGCGCAGCATCAAAACAATCAAGTATTAAATAGTTTACTGCCGAGTATTTCCAAGTATTCATAAAATTCTTGGATTAATAACTATTCAGTTTCATTGACAACGCAGAAAAGTAGAACACGGTAGTGATTTATAGGTCCAAATGCGGCTCCGTCATTCGGTGTATGTGTGTGTCCGGTATTCAACGCGGATCCGATCCGTCTTTAGCACGTGCCCATGTACCGCCTGCACCTCCGGCGTACCAGTAATCGCCCACCCAATCCTAGAATTCCGCCTAGCATTAGGTTGTAATCTTTTATATGCGTGCTAATCGAGGCAAAAATACCACTTTAATAAATATTTATAATATGTGTTTATTACTAGATATTTGAAGATAAATGATAAAAATCAAAAATAATATTAAAAAATTAAAAGATTAAAATACGTTGATGATGTTGAGAACGGGTTGGAAGTAAAAATAGTATGATATCTTTAAATTTTGTTTGAACGAGAGTCAGTTACTTCAATAAGATCAGTGAACGATTAGCAACTGATATCAAAATATACGTCCTTTTAATGTGTCAGTCTAATAAAGAGACATTCTTCGATTGTTAATTTACAAACATTGTTGAAAAATAAATCTTCTAAATGAAAACTCAATTTTCGGTTAATTGTTGTTAATTGGACAGTTATTTATGAAGGAAGTATTTTTTTGACAGCATTGAAATGAATGATTATAAATAATAAAAAAAAACAAATATTTTTATTTTAATATATTGTGAAGATAGTGTAAGTAGTAGAAATCAATTTTAATTATAAATTAACCAATTTTATCGTCTTCCCGGTAGCCTAGAGCTTAGCATGCCGAACTCTCGGGATTGCGACTCCGATTTCCACACTTGTCGGATTTAAAAAAATCCAATAACGCAAAACGCAATGGGGATTTACCCATTGTGTTGAACAGTTGTCTGACAAACAATTCTCGTAAAAAAATGATTTGTCAATACATGTTTTCACATTCTGGAAATAAATATACTCTTTTAGATTGGATATCTTCATACTATGTAGATCCATATGCTCCGTTTTGGGAGTGGACATGGTATACAATATATATATAATCTTTCCGATGGCGTAGTTGACAGCGTGCGCACCTAGCAACCTAGCAAGATTTGATTTCCTATCCATTGGATTTAAAAAATCTATAATGTAGAATTGGATGCTCTTTAAGTTTAACAAGTATCTGACAAACAATCCTCGTGAAAAATAGTGTATGAAGACGTCTTTAAATTGCGGAGATCCATATACTCCACTTCCGGAGTGGATATCTTTACACTGTGCAATCCATATGCTCTACTTGACAGCAAATATGATATAAGAAGAAAGAAAAGAAAAAAAATATTGATATTTATTTATTTATTTGATATTTACATAAAATACGTGTATATTATTGCGTATTTTAATTACGGAAATATAAATATTGTAATGTAATTTCCCGCGTATTCAATATAATAATATTTTTTTATATCTTTGCTTTTTAATTAAAAACATGTGAATTTAATTGTTTGTTTTGAATTATTATGAGAAAGTTGTTCAATAAATTTACGTTACTCTTACGTTGAAATAATATTTTCACTGTTACTTGATAAGTAAATGTTATTCTATATGAGAAGGTTAACATCAAAAACGTCACTTTCCATCAATTGTAAAACATCAGATATATTCGATACTGTCACTATAATTAGTCATTATAATATATTACTACAAATATTCAAAATTTTACATTAACTATTATTGTGGATACTAGATGAGACGATGCTGACATAAATATGTTTAAGATATAAGTTACAACAATATAAATTAGTCATTTTAAAAATTGTCTAATGGACAGTGACGTTTTTGCTTTTGTTCCTAACATATGTACTAAGTTTAACTACTATCACTAGTCTAGGTTGCAAAAATATGACAATAAAGAATTAAATGATTAATTGTGTTTGAAAAATGATTTTTATACGGTTCGCCATCACTTCTTCTACTGCATACCTCATTATAACGTGGCAATTTTCAAATATCCCGCTGTTTATTATTCCATTAAACCTTACGATGGTCCGGTTTATTGAGCTTCCATAAAATAATTTACGAATTACTTTGTCAAGGTACATCCTTAATCACTTGCATTTATGATTAAGTACACTATCGCAATAAATTAAAGCGTTTTGCATAAACGGATCATGTCAATTGGCATGTTCATTGAAGTATAGTGGAAGCCGCTTATTGTGATCACTATGGACTTTTAAATTTTGATAACAATAGCCAGTTGATAACATGAGTATTATAGCACAACTTCTTTATAATTAGCCAAAAAAATTTTTAAACATAAATAAAATTTATTTCGAAAACTCACGAATAACTATTATTTCAGAAATATTATCGTATGTCGTTGGTTTGAATTTATAATGTAGACTATTGAAAATATTAATCATATTATGGTGTCTTTTTTGTTGGGTTTTAATAAGCCGATTATATTTAAGTAAATCTGTATGATGTAGTTTGTATCAACTAGTTGCGATAACAATAGCAGTTTGATAACATTATATGTGATTATAATATCCGGTTTGTGTATTTACACTTTATAATTGATAAAAATATTTTGCTATTTTTTAAAAATAATATACTTAAACACTGTAAAAGTACATTTTTTAGGTTAGGTTAGGTTAAGTCCATGGATTTATATAGCACATTATTTTTTACTTTCGTGAATATATTATACTCCTTCATAAAAGGAAACTACACTTCATTAATATCATCAAGTATATTATCACAATGTGAATAAAATATATGGAAATGCTTAACTGGGAAATCTTTCTCTTTCTGGGAAAACAAAAACTTCTTAAATGACCATAATAATATCCACTTAGTAAAAATTAATTTTATGATCGGTAAAATAATATTGCAGCTGATATAGCTATCGACGAAATTAATTAAAAATTATAATTTAATTTTCTAATCGTTGAAAAAAGCTTTATGTACAATAATGAAAAAAAATTCCATCTTAAACTGTGATATGTCTACTTTGTAACTGTCCATTTATTTCCCGTCTTTCAATTTAAAAGTTTCTATAGCGTTCATATGCCGAGTGTAAACCATGGCGTGACGATGTGAATCATTTTTAAAGTGACAAGAAAATACCTGAAATGGTATCGAAATATCTTGGTCACCATACAATCGAGTACATATAATTCAATATATGACTATTAATTATACGTGTCCTTAAAATAGCTCAAAAGCAAGGCGTTAAATTACTTCAGAAGCGATTGAACAATTTCGTTGTCGAAAGAGCTAATAAATAATCAATGTAGGGAGGTACAAGTTTGATGCAATTTACTGAATGGTGTTATTAATTTTGCATATAATTTATCATTCATCAAATGCACCACGACGCTGTTGCATTATAAAACTGACTCAATGACTTGCAGCCAAATCGGATAATGTTTCTAAAGTGTGCTGGTTATAGATACAGTTGCCAAACTGAGGCTCGCGATTATTTTATTATTTTATAGATCTAAATTTTTCTACATAGTTGTACGCCCATTCTCCATATAGAGAGTTTATTAGAATAATGGCATATTGAAAAATATATATGCTACACTTTCAGAGAAATATGTGAATCACATGAATGTGACACCTCTTAGATTCTCGATTTCCTGTCAGTCACTTCAAATCCTATAGGGTTTTGTCGGCATCACTTAATTCCACTAAATGTGTAACTAGTATCTAATACAGTTATCTAGTACAACATTCAGATTTTCTGATAGAATCTGCAGCACACGTCTCTTCTCAGTGCATAACTACAATCAAAGCCACCTAGTCCATTTTGAAATCTTCAAATTTTTCATGAAATCGAAGTCATCTCACTCTCAGTATGGAACGCAAACGTCTGTTTTCTAACTGATATTTGTCGGTTTATCAGGTATTTATTATGATATTAACATGGTATATTTAAAGGGGTTTCGCAAGTTTTTATGTTATGTTATAAAATTTAATTAATAAAGCTCACTGAAAAATAATAGGTTCATCACTAAAATATATATTTTATTTATACAATACGTTCAGATTTTTTCATATACATTCAGTCTGAAAGTGAATGAGCTTTATTTTAAAAGTAATTCTTTTATAGTCATATGTAAGCTGACTATACTAGTAATAAAAATAAATACTTAATCTAAATAATGAAAATAGAAATATATATTCGCAGAAAACATTTGAGAGTTTCTTCAGTAGAGTAAAAAGCTTGCACTAGCAGACACATAAATAATACTTAGGATTTAGAATAGTGATAGCCTTTCTTGTAGAGAATGTTAAAGAGGCAACAGAGTATAGCATTACCGCGACAACTCGTAAGAACTGCCAGCGAGGGTAGTAGGCATTAAGTAAAGAAATCGTGTTTTCATCGATTAAACCACTTACCCTGGACTTAAACTTATCTATATTATAAGTGATACAGATATTCGATATAAAGTACAATCATAAGCTTAAAATAGCTTGGCAATATATTTTAAATATGTAATTATTATCATCAAATAATTATGACCATAATTATATTGGCAATAGTTATATGTTTCACTAACTAAACTTAGAAATTATTTAAGGAAATTGATTCGTCTATAAACTTTAAATGTTTTTTTTTATGAATAATTTGATGCTAAATTATTTTATACTTTTATGATTGCGCAGCTGTAATAATAAACGGAAGTCTTTATGTTCATATAAAGGTCAAAATTGCGAATAGGTTCATAAGATATAATAACACATATCCGCACATATACGGAATAATGAATATGAACTTATACAACGGAAAATGATTTTTATCATTAGTTAAGTATATTTTTAAAGGTTTTATTATCATGGAAAATATATAAGTTTTGTTAAAATTTTTTGGCATTGCACTTCTTAAGATATTTATGTGATATTTGATTTTGTTAAATATGATTGCTCAAAATTAGAAATATAGTAATTCTTGACATGTCAAGACTTAACAGATGTTTGTTTTTTAAATATGCGTTAGGTTGCTAAGCGATCGCTTTGTGTTTAAGGTATTCCTAAGATTTAAAACAAAAATAAGATAAAAGCTCATAACTTTCTGGACGATCTGTTTTCATACCCATGCATTTCCCAATTTGGCCGACACTATTAGAGATATAAATGTAATAAATTTATAGAGTAAAATATTAAAGTTTAACTGAAGAGAATTTTTGATGAGTGTCGTAAATGTAGTTGTAAAATAACAAGAAATAAAAAAAAGTAACAAAGTTTTTGAAAGTCATAACTTTTTAAGACGTATTATTTGAAATAATATTTAGATATCCAATGTCGTATTCAGGCATTACTATAAGCAATTAACATGTTTTAGTAAACAAATTGTTCTTAATGTCTGCATATTCAAATTAATAAATCTAATGTTACGAGTCTTCCTTGGAGGTGGCGTACGATTCTATTAAGATATAGAGTAAGTGCGGGCGGACTGTACAATGCGCAATAGTCGAATGCAGTAGCGTGCATGGTGGAATTTCTTCATAGTATAACCCTATTTTTTTAAAATAGTTTATGACAGTTTATCTGGTGATTTTTATTTATTTTTAGATTATTTCACGAAAATCAGAATTTTAATCTCCACAGAACTGTATAAGGCTTTATATCCATTTATAATATACAATGTTGTCAATATAAAAATGGCTGCAATGGCTAAATAAATGTCTTAATTTTTTTTTTGTTTTATATATATATTTATTTACATTTAAGTATCATTTAAAACAAAGTATAGTCGTATGTACGCGATTCCTGTGGGTTAGATGTTTTTATTTTAAAATTTGGATAGTAAATGCCTTCATTGTTTATTTTTTACATTATTTGTTTAATTTTATGGTATAATATGATATATAAAAAATTCTTTACAAATTTATTCAAGAATTGAAGCAAAATTAATCATTTGACGAGTTTTTTCAAATAAAATAAATATGCACAAAAAATCTTTCAAAAATGTGATTTAATGAATCATTTATTTGAAATCAGTTGATTATGAAGTTAATAAAAAGATGAGAGAACCCATATTATAGATAATATAAATTTTTGCCAAATAAATATGAAAGAAAAAAACACTATTTTGTTTTTCAAAATTGAAAGATACTCAATAGGTTGAAAAATTTGCTAACAACCAATTTGCGTGTTAAAACAACTATCAGGGCAATCTGGCAAGACATTACAAATTTATACGTAATTTTTCATAAGAGATTTCAGTGTACTTTTTCTGAAGTAGATGTTTAAATACATATACTCTAATTTTAGAGTAGGTATGAAATATTTTTTTTTTATTTACAACCAATAAATTTACTACCGGTAAAATTTGAAAATATTATTTTATATTCTAAATTATTTAAAACCGGTAAACTTCCATATGTGACATCACTGTTAGCGACCCGGGTTTCGCCTTTCGGCA
>JAGVSQ010013145.1:0-11259 GCA_022683975.1 Rhyacophila evoluta
AAATCAGTTCAATCATATCGCATTTTGGTCAATTTTTTTCTTTTATTTAGAGCTATATAAACGTGTTTTGGATGTTTTAAATCCTTAAAAAAATTAACTAAAATTTCTTTTAAAAAATGTATTACAAAAATTGGCCAAAGATAAAATTATTTTAAATGAGATGTTCACTAGCAAGAAGCTATTTGGGTAATTTTCATTGAAAACAATAAATCTTATATGTTCTTTTATTTTTTTCCCAGTATAGGTAAAATAAAAAACAATGGCATGTTCCATTTTCCATTGGCTGTTAATTTTTAGATTTATGAATATTTTGTGCGTATTCGTATATGAAGCTATAATAAAAATAATTTATTAAAATGCAACATAGAGTCAAGCAGACTTCTTGCATTAAAATGATTTTTACTTATCATACACTTTAATTTTTAAAACATTTATCCTAAAAATACTTTAAAAATAAACTTATTATTACCTATTCAAGACTAGGTTCTCAATTTGAAACAATACATATTATCTGTTTTGACATCTCATTATAAATCAAAAAACTGAAAAGTTTTCCGATCTCATAAATAGTTTTAGTAATTTTAAGTTAAAATTAAAAGAATTTATTTTGTGTGTACAAAATGTAATGCTATATTTCAGTTTCGTATTAATTAAGAATTAAGATGTCATTTTAAAGATTAAATCGGTACTGAATAAAATAAAGACGAAACATGTGTATTTCAAAAAAAAATCAATAATATATACTAAAAAATTAAAATTACCGAAAAATTATCTTTTTACACCAAGATCGGTCTCAAAGTAGAGCATATGTATCTATCTACACAGTGTAAAGATATGCACATCAAAAATGGACAATATGAATCTCCGCAATGTGTCTTGACAGATTAGTTTTCACGAGAATTATTTGTCAAACAATTTCTTAATCCAATGGGTATTACAATTAATGGCAACATTGAAATCAGTAAAATACAATTCATATATAAACACAGAACCACGCTATACTAACCTAAACATCAAAAAACACTTGTTTCCGGCAAAGTCTAGTCGTACCTGTTTACTCAACCGCATTTAATTTATATTATGTTCACAAAAGTATTTTACTACTAAAAATAAAAATATCAATATAATCTTCAATTAATAAACCTGTTCGTTACAATAAATTATTCAAAAAAAATTGATTACTTTACGAACTTATCAATACGTGTTATAAGTGCGAAAAATAACCGGTATGAATCCAAATATAAAAAAACACATTTATACGCCAAAAAATTTAAAAGTTACCATATGATTTATTTATTTAACCGTATATCGGGATAATTTCTCTTTCCTTAATAAAAAGTTTAAGATTGTTTCACTCCTTATTTTTATGTCATACAATTTACTCCACTCTTAAAAAATATGCGCTCAGTTCAATGAAAAAACGCTTGTCGGATTTGGCACGTTATTTTAGTTGTCTCTACTTTTTAATAAATCTATTTGATAGAATACATAATACTTGTGAATTAAATTAAAAAATATAATGTTTAAAATGTGATTGTATACGTATTTGTAAATAAAAGTTTTCTTTTAAATTAGTGCTAATTTTTATATCAATCTTATTTTTCGGTATTTTTTCAAGTAACCACTTTTATTTGTTTACTATTATTACTGGCAGTTCTAAAGGTTAAGCCTTTAATAATGAAAACGAAATGCAAAAATATGCGTGGAAACTTTACTATTTTAAATTTAAAAAATATAATAATCGCCATAAGATGTCATGCAGCTGTTATTTGTGAGGCGCATCCTTGAGATTCAAGTATAGTATATTTTATATATTAATTTTTCATACCGTATGCTCTCTATGGAGCCGGAGGTAGCGGGGTCATATCTCAGTATTTTAAAACCATTTTTTTTTAAATGGTCGCTAAATGTGTCAATTGACTGCTTGACGAACAATTCTAGAAAAAACATATTTAAATAACTAAAATAATAAAATCCTCAATTGTCTACTGAAATTTTGTTTAACATATTAGAAAATCTTTCTATTAAAAAAAGTATATTTGTTTTAAAAACCAACCTTTTACTATAAGCGATATGAGCATTTAACTTTTGTTTTATTTTTATTATGGTATAACTTTAAAACTTTGATTTTAATTACTACATTCGTAATCATTTAATTAAATAGTGGTTTTAATGTGGATAAATTTTTAATTATATGTTATTATTTTAATTCATATTTTTGGCAAAATTTTTATTTTTAAATTTATTTATTTTTCAAATATATTTTCTCATCTAAAAGATTTCGCTACCCTTCTCACACATCGACATGGTACAACAATAATATGGTAAAGTTTGGGGTAGAGGCAGAAACGCATGCGCAGTGGACAATATGTCCCTCTCCATAAACTCCCCGATTCCGGTGTACAGTCCAATGCACAAATTTCATAACGTGAATTTCCGATATTGCATAATTTATTACTAAATATAATATTTACAACCCATTATCACCTTATACTATTTCCGGACAAAATTTGGAAGAAAATAATAATTATTGTCTTATAGAAAAACACACTTTTCACGGTTGAATTAGAACTTTGCTTAGAAAATTTCGGTTTTGCAACGCACGCACGATCATAATAACTGATGGGAGTTGGTTAAAGTAGGACGGTCTCACCAGATTTATTATATGTCATTATTGCTCGAACTTTTCTATCTGATGATAATGTTTCTTGCAATATCGTAAAAATAATGATCAAAGTTATCAGGTATGTCTAATATGCTCCATATTTCTTAATAAATATTTAAATTTAAGCTTAATTCACAAATAATGTTTCACATATACCAAATATACTATTTGAAATTTATAAACATAATATGAATTGTCATTTTTCATATGGATCATCTTTTTATACTGACATACGCTGACATCTTACATAAAATCTTGAATTTAATATCAAAATAACAAAGTAGCGTATTGGTGATTGTAGTGTAAAAGTTAACGTGCGCGTCTCGCAATTTCAAAAATGTGGGTTCAATTCCCACATCTGTCAGATTCAAAAAAAATCCAATCTGACAATTTTCGTGAAAATTAATCTGTCACATTATGGAGACCCTTATTTCCCACTTTTGGACCAAACATAATATGAAATATACACTTATTTGTTTTTTTTTATTTATATTCCGTATTTTTTTTAATTACCTCTTATTTCATTATACACTTCTTCCATAAACTGAAACGCCTTTTTAGATGCGGATAGCAAAATTATTTGTGATACCTATAATTTTCACAGGATTACAATTATCCTTATAATGATGAGTAATATCTAATAAAGGGTCCTTATGTGTTTTTCATTCGCATATTTTACGCTTTTTGTGAAATTGCTTCAGAGTTTGCTATTTTACGCACTTGCAAATTGCTCGACACTCGAGGTCAAGGTTCTAGTCTGATTGCTGCTAAATAATCAACATACTTAAAATTTATATCTGGATAAAGTATAATTTTACCCAATGTGCTGAGAATTTTGGCAGCCAAGACATTTAAAAAATAATTTGTCGAATAAATTGGCCTTGGAATCTGAATTTATGTGTTAAATATTATGGTTTATTTTTTTTTATAACAAACGGTTGTGGAAAATATAAAACAATCTTTTGTTTGAAATTCAGTATTTTTTTTGATTAAATTAAATTTAGGTTGCCGTTTTAAGATTTTTTTAAATGTATTGTATTCTGGATGAAGTCAACAGCCATTATAAAAAAAAAAACAGGTATGACAGCATCGTCATACAGCATAATATAAAATAAAAAACGTCTCGGGTGATTTATGGATGAACGAAGTTATTAGATACCAATGCATATTAGTCAGCAAAGACAAAGATCTTACAGGCTGTTGAACTTTTATCCGATAAATATATAAAATCTTATAATTGTTTTATTATTATTTTTTATTTTTACCGCTGACGATCAGAATTAATAATAATAAAAAAAGACTCTCGTGACTTTGTAACGATAATAGTTTCGTTGATTTCAGGAAACAAAATTAAGGAAAAATACCATCTCATTTCTTAATTTCAAAATTTAAAAAAATGTAATTAACATAATTTATAAACATATTAGAATACATCATAACAATGTAGTATACATCCTACGCTATAAGGATAACAATGTCATACTAACCAAAATTATTATTTTTTTAATCTTCAAGGTTTTTATTAAAACCTTCATGGTTTTTAATTCATAATATGTATATTTATGACTAGCTTGTTTATTGAAAAACACTGTTTTCACGAACAGGTAAAAATATTTTCTATCAAGCTACGCCAAACTACGTGACGAGCATTAATACCTTATTATTCAGTGTGTTAACACATTTGGATCCTTTTAAAAGACTTTATAAATGAAATAGTAATTTTTAATCGTTTGATTGTGCATTTTTTTGCTTTTCAGTATGTAGTGATTGAAATTATATGGTAATCAATGTTCTTAAGTATTCATATTTGTGTTCAATTAGCTTTTTAATAAATATACGAATTCATGCTTTTATCAATATCATTGTTTATTTTTATGCTATAACTAAAATGTCTTCGAGAATGTCTGCGCTAGTTATAGGAGATTTTTTATTCGTATAAGTAGATAGATAATAAAAAAATAGATAACTTGGTTTGAATTTTAGTTTACAAATAAACCGATTATTTTAACATAAAAGTCAAAGAATCATATTTTTATTTATCAATCAATAAAAAAAATCAGTTAAAATAATATAATTAAAATTTTTAATTCTTGGTTTAAAACATATATAAATAATTATATTTTTAAATTTTTAAGTATTGTAAAGTCTTTGTAAAAAGTATAGAGGGACACGTCGTGGCCACTTTCTTTAAAAATAGCTAAACCCGTAAAATTATATGGAAACAGTACTATTATAAAACTAGTATCACCAGATTAAGAAATCTCTGTATGTCGACAAATGGTCAATATAAATATATCTTTTTGTGAACGTAAAAGATAAGTCAGAAAAAAGGTTTGGAATGTGACCTTAGAATCCGGCGAGTAAGTTTTAATGTGATAGAAACTCACAAAACTGGTCTTTTCTAAGACAAAACTTCATTAAAAAATATGAAAATCTTATATTATGTAAAAATATTTTTAAAAAAATACAAAATATGGATATTTTTCAAGTTCAGAATACAAGTTTTTCAATATTTCAATAAGAATCATCATAATAAGATTTCGTTGAAAAATGATAGTAATAGATGTAGAAAGTAATTCAAACTGACTTATCTGGTGTCATTTTTATACCGATAGATATTTTTTTCGTAAATGTACAAAATTTTTGCTGCCCTGTGTTCACTGTTTGTATGTACTCCTAATTTTCCTCGCATACTACTCCATTTTCCGGCTCCCCACCCTCGAAATAATACACTGACGTAGACAAATACACTCAAACTGGTTTTTGCAAACTTGCTTACGAATACCAATACATCGCACCCTGTCTATTTCACAAAATTCTCTCAGTCTAGTCTGTGATTTTGGGCGGAATGCACGTAATTCTCTGATTTCTGAACCGTTTTTGAGATTTTTCTTAATGTCCTTTCACAATATTTGTGTGAAGAATATTTTATTTATATTAGGACAGTTATTAGTAATAAACTGTCTACGCAGTGCTTCGAAATAAAACGAATAGTGTGACTGAAATTTTAAATAATTAAGTAGGTATATTGAATCTACGTTTACCCAAACCAACGGTGGCTGTGCAGTGATAATAATGTATCTGGATGTCAATTATTATCCTTAATACTTGAAGCTGTTTATTACAAAAAACGAAAGGTAGGAAGAAAATAACTAAACGTTTTGGTTAACAAATATTTTAAATTGGTATTTTCTTTCGTGCGTATGTATTGTATTATTTAAAGAAACAAGAATGTGGCTTATGATTAATTTTGTAATACTTTCACATAGAATATTGTTTCTTATGCATAATCACATTATTTCCAAGGATAGTCGGTTAATATCATATGTAGTTTTGCGACGAAAATAATAAAAACATTTAATTTTTTTTGAGAATATATAATTTGACCATGTTTAGCTGAATTACGATTAATCATAAAAACGGCAATAATGGATCTAGGCTCTAAGACGTATACAAATATAAGTCACAAATTAAAAAAAAAAAAGAATTAAGCACTATAACTTTTAGCCAATGATCATATTTACTAGTGACAAAAAAATGAATGACATAACACAAAAGATTAAAGAAAAATCAAATTACATTTGATATAACAACCATAACTCAGGAAGGTGTAAGAATAATATATGTTTTTAACCTGTTTACGATTCACAATTGATTGATTTTTGTTTAATATTGTTTTTATTAATCTTCATAAATACGTTTTTACATTATAGAAGTTAAAAAATACGTTTCCTCTTCTGAACATTTCATTTTCTGTTGTTTGCTGTATGCTTCTCAGCCACAGATTAATATTCCTGTCTTTAAATCATTAGTATTATTTTTTTTTAATATACAATAGACTTTTTGATACTATTTTATCATAGAGCATTAAACTTAAAACGAGTTTTTTTTTCTTCGATCGTGAATATCATCGCTAGTATTATGTCTCTTCTTTCCAATACTTTTCATGGCCTTGGAAAAATTTTAAAGTTCTAATAATACTTAAATTGAAAATATATATGCAATTTTTCTTTGCAAAAGCATCGACGCAGCTAGGTATGTTATATAAATGACGTTTCCTTATTATTAAGTCTGTTGTCATCACTTGTTGTTACCAATTCGAAAATAGTCATTAAAATTCACATTTCTTCACACAAAGTATTTTATTTCAAAAGTATTGAAATGGCAGACACGCAATATGTTCAATAGTTTATCGATATTGTCTTAGTATAAATCAAAATGTTGCAAAGAATTCGTAATTCTTATGTCAATTTCAAATTTTAGCTTTTATCATGAAAATTAATTAGCATTGAAAACTAATTTGTTTCATATATTATAATATAACATTTGTTGATTAAACATATTCCCAATATTTTAAAACACCAGCTAAAATACGTTATACGTTGGATTAATCGGGTAAAATCTTTATTAAACTCATGAATTCTCATATTTAGTGAAGTCCAAATTTATAATAAAATAATACTTCCACTTTAAATTAGAATATATATTTCTGTACCATTTTTGCTTCCAAAGTGGCACATATGGATAAACACGGTGTGAAGATATCCGCTCCGAAAGTGGAGTGTATGGACCTCTGCAATGTGAAAATGTGAAAACGTATTTTTCACGAGAATCTTTTGTCAGACTATTGCTTAGCCTAGTGGGCTGGCAGTTCTGCATTTTTGGATTTTTAAATTCCGAAAGATCCCACATTCTCGAGTTGCTAGGTATGCACGCTACCAACTATGCTACCATAGAGACAAATCTTTATAATATAAAAATATTATAAGCTGCTCAACGCGGAATTTTTGTAGGTCTTAAGGTCGTTTTACACGGTAAAACTCTCCAATATATAAACAAAACTATATATCCGAAAGTGGAGCAAATGAATATTGGTAATACGAAGATTATCTTGACAGACATTTCACATGAGTTAGTTATTATCCAATTGTTCCACCCATTGACCATTCAGTCCATCTTTGAATTTTCAATGTCTTTACTACCTGCACCTGTAACTTCCGTCACCGAAGCATGCGTCTTTAGTTTTCGGCCATCAGGTGGGACAACAACGCTCAATACTTGTTTTTGTATAATATTATCTCAACATTGTGCTTATGATTATAAATTTAAACGTTTTTGTTTCGTGCTGGTTTTTTTATATCTAGGCATAAAAACTATAAACAAATTATGTCAGGTAGTTAAAGAAATTAGTATTATATCATAATGATAATATGACAATATAATATTTTTTCACTTTTAAACACTCATTTTCATCGGCAATGAATAATTTCTGGTCTTTATTTATTTAAGTTAAATTATCTTATACATCACTAGCCATTTACTGAATAATTCAATCTCATTATGGTGTCTCTGGTATAATATAATACTTTCTTATCTATACATAATATATTATCTTTAGTTTTTATACTAAAATACAATGATTCTATTATAACTAAAAAGTTATATGGGCTACTAAATCTTTACTTCGCTTATCGAATATAAAATATAACATTTCATGATTTTAATTAAATTCAACTTCAATTTTTAAGCTCATTATTACCGTATTTTCTTTATTTTTCTATTAATTTGCTTAAACACGCTATGTTTTTATTAAGAAGTTTCATCGTTGATCCAAATTTATGATAAATTATTGTTAAAATACATATATATACCTAAACATAGATAAATTCTTATACTTCTATATTAATACATGCTTAAGTTAGTTTATTTATTAACTCATAACTAGTATAGTTCTACATTGCTTAGGAAAAGTTAAAGCTTTTTGAAAAAGCTTTGCCTCTTTATAATATTTAGAATTTTTATTTATTTTTATCGAATCGGACTTCTGTTGGAAAACTATTTTTTGCTAAGTAGTTATAAATTAAATTGCCTAAGATATGTATGTCACATGCTTTCTAAATAAACAAATTTAATAAAAGAGTCGCAGAAGTCGCGTGTAATACTGTACTTACGTTAAGGTTTAACTGCGTTGCAACGTACACCAAGCCTAGTGAAATTACGTAATTTTAACATATAGGCCTATACAAATAAGTGATGGAAGTGCATTTCGTGCTGCGCATAGCGCTTCTACAGTCAATACAACTACAAATGCAACAACGCAATACTAACAGATATGCAAGAAAAGCAAAATATATAAAATTCTTTGTTAGAGACAAGCATTAACCTAAATGTCTACATAATAAATAATTAACAAACAAAAGCTTCATTTTTTGGTTTAAGTTTTTATACATTTGACATCATTTTGGATAGAAATAAAATACATGCAAATAAACTGTGAAATAACAATTAAAAACAAGCATGCTCGATTTCTCAGACCATATTTTTATAACTCGATTTTATTACTAAAACATAGAATTATAATAACGATAAAAATATAATTGATAAAAATAATACTAAATACAATCAAAGCTTTCTCAAAATCTCTGAACACTTACTTTTATAAGTATATCTATTATGATTTATGTGACGTAACAATTCGAACTTAAAATTAATTTCTGTCAAACACAGTCAATATCATGAATTATTCTAGGTTTATTAAAAAACTGGATGCACCCATATTCTTATATTTCTTAAATGATCTATATCAAGAATAGTCAACGTTTTTATAAATACCTCCCACCACCACGAAAGCTTGAATCGCCCACTAGTGGGCGGTAGGGACCAAGTTGCCTATCACTGTTCTTTATTAATCTATATTTTTTAAAAATCAAGTATTATAATTATTTTGCTATATTAATAAATCTTCGACTATTTATTGAATAAGAAATATATAAAATAAATAATAATAAGATTAAAATAATCGTAGTTCCGTCTGTATATTGCAAATTCGTATTTTTTGACGCAGTTCCAACGAGTTACTTCTTTGCTCATTCAAAATATAATTCGATTAAGAGATAACAGATATCATCACAAAAAATGTATTTTTTGTTCAAAAACTCATTAAAAAAATTAACATAAAAAAAACCAGATTTTCAGCCAGACCGGTACATCACAAACTAACCACGGTGTCTCAATTTTTTTTTTAATAGAGGTTAATATATGTTTACGGAATGCCAAATATATGACGATTTAATATAAAATAACAGGATACACAGAAAATGATCTAAAAGGTTTTTTAGTTGGATTAAAAATAAGTTTTTCCTTAATTTACATACATCCAAGAATATGATTACCTTTTTTTATAAATTCTTTTAGCATATATAGTTTATCTACGAAACTATTCATGTATTATTTATAGATAAAATGATATTGTTTTGTAAAGTCGGCAAATTTGTGAAAGAAAATACTTTAAAATAGTGGAGTAAAATAAAAATATGCACAGTATATTAATATTTATCAATATTATGTACCTAACTTATTTTAAAATTCGATATCTTATAAAATTCGCACGTGCTTAGCATTTACGGCAACACAATAGCCATAATTGATAAATTAATGAATGTTGTGGTTTTTGTGCGGAGTGATGCAACTATTTTAATCATACAATACAATCAAAATCAATGGTGATAAAATATGGGCTATAAAGAATCTTATAAACACAATTATACTATAATAATAACAATAAAAGTGTCCATAATTTTTTTTCAACCTTTACTTAGCTGAAAATTATTGAGCTCTTAGAAAAAAATTACATCTTAAGGTCTATTATTTTAGATAGTTCTACATTTTAACTAATATAAATTTAATGGTGACATAACCATTAAATTCACGATGTTAAAATAAATATTTTATTCTAATAGTTCAATTTAATAACTCATCGCTTAATAAATAATTTTTGAATTTTGAATTTTTTTTGAAAATTTTTAAACAATATAAAACAAAATAAAATGAGATGACTGAATGATTCAAATAATTTTAAGCCTTAAGGCTTTAATTTAATTTAATGTTTATTAATAAACATGTCAGCAGTATATTCAAAAACTCATTATCATTGTAATCAAATATTCGCATCCAAATATGTATAATATACAACACGAAGCTCATTTTTGCATGATATTTCAACTACTTTGATAATTCGTACTGAGCTAAAAAGGCTGATAATAATGATGCTTACTTTCCTTTTTAATTGATACTCCATAATCGTTTTTTTTTTACTTTCTATTTGAATTTCAAAAGATTTCTGAAAATAATTATTCTGACACAACAGTGGACATTCGTTTGACTTAAATATTTGACTTACATCGATTAAAGTTTCTGTATTTTTTATGACATTTATATAAGTTTTTCCTACCATTACATACATTTTTGTTACAAAACACTACTAACGCTTTGTATGAACTTTAATATAAAATTTATCACAAAAAATCTTAGCAATTTATATAAAGAATAATTGCTTTTACGAGTGCTTGTATAAAATATTTTTATTCGTTCATACTTGCATTCAGCATATTATCATACATTTTAACATATTATACAATACTGCATTTTTAATTATAGATAAAAACGATGTATTTCAACAATGTCATAAAACTAAGATGGTTTGAACTAATTAATGTTTTCTTAATTTTATAAGTATACTCTTTCTTACTTCGCAATTTCTTAATATCAATACTGCGTGTATGCATATTATTAATACAGTTTACTTTATTTACTAT
>JAGVSQ010013146.1:0-11257 GCA_022683975.1 Rhyacophila evoluta
GGCTGCAAATAATTTATGTCACTGGCTGAATGTATTAGTTTATATACGCCACAAATTAAATATGTGTGTAAAGACTAAGATACATTAATAGTTCCATGAATTAGCTCAATAGTAGTATGTCTTCTTCATCTTCAGTTTTCTCGAATAACTGTTGCTTAAGGCACCGTTTCTCAACGTTTTTTTTATTCTGTCACCCCCTGTTGGGTTTATTATTTTTCTGTGCCTCCTCCCGCTTTAATATTTTCTTGGAAAAAATATTATTAGATAATATGACGTTTAATTTTTAAAATTATCTTTTACTAGCTGCACTTAGCTACGCGTTACTGTGACTCAATTTGGTTGAATGGAAAAGAAAGAAACAACTAGCTGTACCCGGCTACGCGTCGCTGTGGCTCAATCTGGTTAAAAATAATGGCGCTGTTTTAAAAAAAAACATGATTTAAGACACACACACGTCACAGGTGTGAGATCTATATAATAATAGGTATACAAAAACACGTGCCTATTTAAATTCAACGTTGTGTCGAAATTTCAAAGCAATCGATGAAAAACTTTCGGAGATTTAAGATTTTGAACAAACAACATTTCCATTTTTATTTATATATTATTCAATATTTGTCATTTTTAACTCGTTTCAGTCTACAAATAAAACACATCATGCTAAATTTGGATACTAATTTGGCTTTGCATCCTTTTGATAGAACGTGTGTAAAGTTGTATACATTATGATTGTCTAAAAGAAGCTATTAAAAAACTGAGGGTTAAGTCCATTTTCCTTCCACACTCGATATAGAAAATAGAACTACTTATATATATATCGCGATTCATAAAACAAATAAATTTGTTCAAAAGTATTAGCTACTGTCATGTTATCATATATGCCAAACAATTAATCCGTATGTTCCTTTCTGTATGATCACCGGTGAACATTTATTGAAATGTTGCTGTGGTTTTCTGGTGGAAGTGCAAAACACATGTATCACTCGGCCCGTGTTTAAATTTAATCACACGTGGACCCAGCCTCTGTCGGCTTACCACGTGTTTAATTTCGTACGTGTTGGAAGCACACATCTACTTACCTCTATTTCACTTTGTTGCCATTTGAATACTTAGTTTACAAGCACACTGTACGTTATGTATTTAATAATAATATTCATAAGCCAATTATTTAGTAATTTTATTTGTATTCGTTCATAATTGCAAGAAAAATTACAAAACTATGTCCTATTTAAAAAAAAAAGTGATTCGCGTTACTCTAGAGCAGAGACTCTCAACATTTTTGGTCTGTGATCCATTGAATGTTTTAGCAAGATTGGTAAGCAAGCACACGCTCGGCGTCCCCGGAATTTGCTGGTTCAAATCCCACATTTGCTAGAAAATTTAAACCTTCAAAGACGCGATATTAGATGCCCAGTGGGTTAAGCAATATCAAAAGAACTATTAACGTTACCTAAATATATATATCTGTCTCTCTGGTAACGTAGTTGGTAGCGTGCTCGCCTAGCGATCCGAGGAATGCGGGTTCGAATCCCTATCTGTTGGATTTTAAAATCCGATAAAGCAGGACTGGATGGCTATTGGGTTGAGTGATTATCTGACAAAAATTCTCGTGAAAAATAATCTGTCAAGACGTCTTCACATTGGAAATCCATATATTTCACTTTCGGAGTAGATATCTCCACACTGTGTAGATCCATATGCTCACATTTACACGTTTTCAAATAAGCACAGCTTTTTTTCTTAAATCCAGTAAACCCAAAAATTTGAAAACAAACATTACACAGACTTTGAATATCTCAAGTGATGAAAGCGAAGTCGTACTGAATGTGCGTATGTCTGGTATTGTTTGATAGTGGATAATCATTGTTACGCTTTTTTAAAAGTATTTTGGTAGCTTAGTTGGTAGCGTGCGCGCCTAGCAATCCGGGGAATGCGGGATCGATTCGAAAAATCAAAAAATGTAGGACTGGGTGCCCATTGGGTTGAGCAATTGTCTGACAAACAATTATCCTGAAAAATAATTTGTCGAGACGTCTTCATATTGCGGAGATCCATATACTCCTCTTTCGAAGTCGATATCTTCATACTGTGTAGATCCATATGCTCCAAGCTTGGGAGCGAACATGGTATAAAAAAAACTAGTTAAAGACTGCACAAAAACACTTGCTTTCCCCTCCATCACCCGCCACATACCCATACTCGTTATGCGGACGTATAACGTGGCGTAACGAACGTAAGGCGCTCTTCGTAAGCGCCGAAAGTGTCCCAGAATAAGCTTATAAAATTTCCCGCTTGCTTATGTGGAAAATTGCAGGATGTCAATCATATCCTCTGGTAGTGTCCCATGACCATAGATCCATCTGACAAATACACATGTGTCAAGATGTCTTCACATTGGGGAGATACATATACTCCACATTCGGAGTGGATATTTTAAAACTGTGTAGATCCATATGCTCCACGTATGGGGCGAATATGATATAAAAAAAATTGAAACACAGTAATCAAGAATGAATTTTATTGTTTGATATCCCTTGATTTTTATACTAGGAAACCTATCCACCATTATTTTTTTATTTTAGTATACCTTTTTTACACGGTACTGCGTGGAACGTATCCACCGTGTAAAAAGAGAGTCATGTGTATGCACATTTGCAGTATGGAGATGGATGTGCAACATTTTCGGAGGGGACGCGGTAAAATAAATAAAAGATAATTGTCTAGCTCCAATGTGTATTAAAGTATAAATATAAAAATAACAATTTAAATTTCGAAAGATTCCCAAATGGTGATCATTTGTCATTCAGGCATTTCAAAACGTCGGCTCGCGTTTAAATCGCTCCAGCTTCTTCATTAGGCAGAATGTTCGTGTTTTCGTGCATCGGCCGACGTGCGGGCGCCATATATAAAAAAAAACATTTATTTTTTCTTCTATTAGTCTATTTCTATTCCAGAAAACTAAATTTGTTATGAAGGCGAAAATTAGTCTTACGTGAATTTCGGAAGACGCCGACCGGGGCGTCAAAGGTTGCGCTAATGAGGTGACTTGTTCAGATCCGGATGAGTGATGGGCCACTAAAAAAATACATCATAATATTAATAATTCATATTACGTCCAAATTTCTTCAACATTCACTTGACGTGACAAATATTAGGCATTTGTATCATTCTTGCGCGTCACAGAATGTTCTTTTTTACAGTTTTAGACTCCATTTTGGAACAGTAAAATTCCACCAGGGGCGGAGCTGGGATTGTTATAAAAATGGCCTTAGTAATAATTATTAATTATTTCCAATTCTTAGAATCGGTACGTACAATTTGTGGGATATATCCCCTCCACCAACCGCCACGTTTACACATCTGTTATACAGGCTTATACCGTGGCGTAACGAACGTGAGTCGCACTACATAAGTATCAGAAATATCTCAGGAGCTGTTTCCCAAGACATTGGTTGGAGTGCACTACAATGTGCTTGATTCCTATTCTAATTATTTATACCTTGTTAATATCTAGCCTTGTTGAGAAGAGACCTTCTTGTTCGCCGTAAGATTTTGCATTTTTTTTAAAACTAGAAAATTATTATCCCTAGAAACCAAATCGCATTGGTCGGACGGTCCAACAAATGGTCGAACCGACTTGAGAAGCTCTTCCTTTTCAACTAACACATGAGGTCACTCCCAGAGAATGTGATTGGCATCCTGCATTAAGCCACATAAGCATATTATATATTGACTATATAGATTTATTTAAACCGTGTCCATACCAATTGTGTCGTATGTGAATCTCCTTATTGTGAACACATTTATACGACAAGTTGACATCACGTATCATACAACTGTTAAATTATTCAGAAGGACTAAAAACTTTGCAACAAAAAAGTATTGGGACATTAAAGAAAATGAAATACACTTTGGAGTGAAATAATATTTATTTTCTTTTAAATAAAAGTAAATATCGTTTTTATTGATTTGTCTTTACTTACTTTTTTTAAATGTTCTTTGGTTCTTCCGAACAAACTAACAAATGTATGATACGTACTGTCAACGTATGGCCACATACATGCTTTATTATGATGGTTAGTTGTTGGCCTATCACTTAATCCATTTATTATTAAATTCTGGTATATGCATTTATATAGCAGTTTAATTTCTATTTATACGTAGTGGCCAGTTTTACACGTAGATCAAATAAATCGATTCAAATCGGATAATATTATAACCGCCGAAATAACTTTAAAACTATCGATAAACATATTTTTTATTAGATTCAAAATTAAATTGCTTGACCAAAAAGTCTTAATTTTTTAAATTCAGCACACTTAAGTGCGTGGTAACCCAAGTCTTGGGTAATTTATATTTACTTCCGGAAAATTCTCGTCAAATAAAGTAGTTCGCTTCTCGATATCAGAGCTCCGGGATACGCCTAATTACGACCAAATGTAAGGACGTGGCTGGTGGATGGTGGACACATTAGGTAGATTCAAAAACATTTTGTAATCGGCTAATATCTTCTAGTCTCCCCGGTTAGCGTAGTTGGTAGCGCGTGCGCCTAGCGATCCGGGGAACGCGGGTTCGATTCCCCATCTGGTAGGATTTAAAAAAAAATCTGAAAATGCAGGACTGGATACCCACTGTGTTGAGCAATTGTCTTCTCGTGAAAAATAATCTGTCAAGTCGTCTTCGCTCCATATCCATATCCATATGCTCCAATTTGGGAGCGAACATGATATAAAAAAAATATATATTTTTAATTGATATCCAAAGTAATGTTTCTTGGAATGATTGTAGAAAGGGTTCTCTAAGTTTCGAAAGATTGAACAACAGCGTTTTAGGATATTAGAATAATAATTCGACGCAAAAAAACAACGATATATATTTATTAATGCAACGAAAAAGCCTACACGTTTTATTAAATTTATAATGGCACTTAAGACCTTAAGAGTCGAGAACAGAAAAATTTACATAATATAAAAAAAAAACGGTGTAACTTTAACTGCCCATTATAATGTGATTTAGCCGCCTACATTGTTGTTAGGTTTAACTCGTACTAAATTAAGTTATTTATTGCCGCGTAAACCTTTTATTTAAAATCAATATGTTGGTTATTTAATTAACTGAAGCAGCATGACACGCGAGGTTTTCCCTTATGAATACGAGTGACTAAGGAATAGTACGCTTATGGAAATTGTAAAATGAGCGATATGATCCCCCTGTCAAATTTCGCTGGTTCTATTCTTCTTCTATATTCGCTCCTTACGTGGAGCATATGGACACCACACGTATGTCCTATTATGTATTATTGTGTCCTCCCTTGTCACGCTTTCATCCGCCGAATACATTCTGTATCGCTCACGGTAGCGTAGTTAATAGCGTGCGCCCTCAACGATTTGGGGAATGCGGGCTCGATTCCTCATCTGCCGGATTTTAAAAATCCGAAAATGCAGGTCTGGATGCCTATTGAGTTGAGTAATTGTCTGACAAACTATTCTCGTGAAAAATAATCTGTCAAGACGTCTTCATATTGCGGAGATCCATATAATCTTCTTTCGGAGTGGATGTCTTCTTCACACTGTGTAGATTCAAATGCTCCACGTTGATAGCGAACATGGTATAATAAAAATATCGCTTATTTCAAAACAATACCTCGTATACTGCACAGCAAGAAGTTAAAAAAACTCCATTTAGTCAATGTCATCAAATCAAATTGCGTAAGTTAATTGAATTGTAACATTAAAAAGCTTATAAAAACTATGGATTTTAATGTGATAATAATAATTAAAGAAAGTTTTTTCACATTCTGTAAACTTTGCATGTTGTGGTTTACAGGGTGTTGCTTTTTCATAAGCCATTTAGTTTACCTAAGATATATTGGTGCTGATCCCACTTGGTTGAGAGATTGACTGATATTCAATTTCCGTGAAAACACAATTCGTTTGCCTAATATTCGGTGCTGTAATGATTAAAACAATCTGGAATATATACTTTTAGATATACATTATAACCTGTAAAAGCTTTGCCCCACCTCATGGGTAAAGTTTAAATAATTAATATCATCGGACAGTGCGAATTGGCATCAGATGGTACGATGTGGTTTAAACAAGCTTTGACAGCCGCGAAGAAATTTAGTCAGGTTAAAAATGTTAACACACAGTCTAACCAAAAAATATTTAATAAGTTCATGTTATATAAATTAAAATGCTCCGAATATGTCACAAACATAAGGTTAGCGTTATTTTTATTGTAAAATAACATATTCCTCTTTTCTTAAATGTACAAAATTTGTCCTTATTATTTTTAATGAGATCTGGATGTCTTTTATATTTACACACAATGTTAACTAAATGCGTAATTGGTTGATATACATTTTCGGAGATCTACTTATTATATAATATTTATATATGTTACAGTTAAATTGATAAATTCCGATAATGCATAAATTAACTAGACAGTGTGTGCACTAACTGTGAGTTTCAGTTTAAGTCTACATCGCTAATTATTAGATGAATGTTTCTATCTATTTTTGACTCTGAATTCGAGTTGGGTTTTATGATCGATGTCTTAATTTGCAGACCAGCCAAACCATCCAAGGTCAAAAAACCCAGGTTATACCAGAATCCCGTAACTCCACCGAATACATTCTATAGATAGTATTCAGCGGTTTTCCGGGACGCCGAAAATCGGTCAGCTCGAAAAACAGGGAGGTCAGATTCAGAATCTCTTGAGGCATCTGCAATATGTGGCCGAGCCAGGTCCAGCGTCGCGGCTTCACTTTGTCAGTGATAAGTGGCTGCATAGTCCGTTCTCTTACCTTCTCATTTCGAAAAAAATCCGCTGCAGGCATCTGTTCTCAAAGCTTAGAATACGATTGTTTTGGGCCTTTGTGGGTGCCACGTTTCACAACCGCAGAGCAGCAGACAGAATGCGTGTATCGCATTATACATTGGGCATACAGTCTCTATTTAATTTCTACGAGATTTGAATCTCTATTATCGGGTATCGAAGTCCGTACTCTTATTAACTCGGCTACCGTGGAGACTGATGGGAATTGTAATTTAATATGTTTATTCAGGCATTATAGAAAATTACTTTTATATGGCCTCGTTTATAACATGTAGAAACTCACTAAATGGTCGGAAACGTTTTCATTGTTCTTTTAAATGAAATCGTTAAAATGTTCGTTGCATGCGGAATGCACGAGTGTTTCTGTGTAGCTATGTTACATTCCCATTACAGGTGACTTCATTTGTGGAAAGATTTGACCATAGCGATTTGTAATTTGCGTAAAATCTGTTGTTATTAAGATTCTCAATCTTTTATTTCGTGAAAACTCGAACAATGATGTGACACAAAATAATGTGAGCACATTACTAGCACAGCTTATTTCTTTGAACGCTAAAAAACAGTTTTACAACTTTGCATCGATTCTTCTTCTTTATAATCATTAATATTTATTTAGGTTGAATAAAATTAACACTCGCCTTACTGTCCCTTTAGCTACTGCGATGTCTCCTGAGTGTCCACTAAAAATAAATGTTCTAAATTAAAATTATGTAAAATGTGTAACACTAATTCTTGTCTCCACGGTTAGCGTAGTTGGTAGCGTGCGCGGTTAGCAGTCTGGTGAATGCGGGTTCGATTCCCCATCTGTCGAATTTAAAAAAATCTAAAAATGCAGGACTGGATGCCTATTGAATTGAGCAATTGTCTGACAAACGATTCTCGTGAAAATAATCTGTCAAGGCGTCTTCACTTTGCTGAGATACATTTACTCCAATTTCGGAATGGATATATTCACACTGTGTAGATTCATATGCTCCACTTTGGGAGTGAATACAGTATACAAATATGTACACATATATTATAATTGGATGTAAAACCATTTTATTGTGTACTAAAAGTTAAATAATATAAAACAAATCCTCAAAATGCAAAAATAAAAGAAGAAACAAAAGAATCGACATTTCCAGCTGAATATGTTATACTTTGCCGACTGATCTAACCGTTTCGAATTATCCCTTTCTTCCCCTCGGAGACGTATGACATAATTCATATGGGTGATGGACGCTACCGTTACACACAGACCATCGTAATTTGATACTCGCATTATACATTCCGGCTCTTGATTTAATACGAAATAATTATTTTTGTTGATATTAATCAGTACTTTTATTTCGTAATTACTTGATTAAGATTGTGGGGGTTTTTAGGAGTGTATAAAGTATGAAAATCGGTAATCGGTGTATTTGGATGAATAAAATAGATTAGTTCTGTCCTCTCACAATCCACTATCGGACAGTGAGAGTTAAAAATAAAAAAAACTTGAACAGTTTGAGAGCCAACGTTATTCAAAGTTGCGGTCGCCTTCACCAATCGCCATATCCGCTAGTTCTTGTACATTCGCCGACATTCGCAACCAAACATAATCATCTTTAATTTTTTTTCTTGCCGTGTTGTTGAAATCGTCATTGTTATCCAATAAATGAATCAAATAACTTTGGCCTTGGTTTAATACGCCTACGAATTGTTTGGTACATGGCAATGTTTATCAACAGCCGTATTAAAATGTACCAATTGAGCTAGCATTTATAAATGATGTTATTTACAACCAATTCCATTGCTTCTACAACTTTAATAAACTACAATTCGAATATACGGTGGAAACCACTTAACGGAAACTGTATAGATCATGCAAACTTGCGCAAGTATACATAAACGATCATAAAAATACGGTGACCATATGTTAAAGAATCTACGATATAATGACACTGTTATTTCTTTGTTTCCGTTTTGCGAACCTCACAAGGAGAGTGATGAAGTAAAAAAAAGACTGAATTCAATTGAGATTTGGGTCTCTCTAACATTAGTTAGAATCACTAATTATACAATGAATAAGTTTACTATTATTTTTATATGGCTTAATATTTTATTGCCAATATTTTATTAATAATGAAATTGTACGTACTGATAATTTAATTTAGTTTTGTAAAATAAACAATTGATATTTTAAAACCCACAGTGCATTTTTTGGTCAAATCGAGCATTTTAATATTAAGCAATGATAATAATTGTAGCATCCCATATCAATGAATGGTTTATTTGTTATTTCATTTTATGTCGGTAGATTGCCGGTTTTATACATTATATCAAATACGCGTATTACCTAAAATTAGTAGATGTTCTGTTTTCAAGGAAAAAAATAATGGTCACACAGATGATTGTTCATGAAAACTTGAAAGTGCCTCACGTTAGTTAGTAGATGGTTTGTAGATGTGTATTACACCCCAACCAAGATATAGAAAAGCTCTTCTTTAGACATGCGAGCACCTCACGTTTGCCACATTAAAGTATACGTTGACATGACTGGTTTGAGGATGTGTATCGCACGCCAACCAAGAACTTAGAAAGTTCTTCTTTAAACGTGAGGGAGCCTCACGTTCGTTACCCCACATGCTTACAAGACTAGTTCGAGATCTGGCGGGTAGTGGAGATGAAAGAGTAAATTATTTACTCAAAGTTTGTTTTAATTTCATTAATGCCATACCGGCCGCTTGTTGCCACAACCTCCTATCTCAAAATTTTACAAACATCTTTTTAACACTATTTATTAGCAAATACTTATTAAAGGTTTATTGTAGAACTAGCTGGTACCTCAAATATTCATCTCAATACATTTACGAGGAACTGCCACTTTGTAGCTTTAAATTATTTGCTAATGAATTGAATTTAAGGGTGCTAAGCTATTCGAATAGGGAACTCACTTCGCAAAGTAAAACCTCCAATAATATATACTTCTAGGTATCTAAAACTCTCGATGCTCTGTCCATTGTTGGTCAGGGGATAATCAGGATTTGGGCAGGCATGGTTGAACATGATATTCATTTTTGCGTTGATTTTCGAGCCCTTGCTAGACGAATTTGTCTGTAGCTTGTCGATTATTTCCTAAATAGCCACAACGTAGTTCTCAAATATGACAACGCTATCTGCTGTCGCATAGTTTTGCCGTAGATAGCTATGTCTTAATTCCGTGTGATATTTCCGGGACTCTAAGCTATACATAGTAACAACCAAATCCCGCTTGTTCGATGTATACATTCTGCAAGTACCGCTCCTTGGCAGCTGAACATGGCACCGAATAAAGGCCCAAAGCAACCTATTCTAAGCGTGGATGACGGAATCCTGCGGCGAATTCCGAGGATATGGTAGTATGACTTCGTTCGCAACGAGCGAGATAAGATAGAGATAAAAGAACGGACCAGGCAGCCACTGGATACCATGTTTTCTCCCAACGTAGAGCATATGTATCTGCACGGTGTGAAGATATCCACGCCGAAAGAGGAGTATATGGATCTCCACAATGTAAAGACGTATTGACAAATTATTTTTACGAAAATTGTCAAATTACAAAATGCTCAACCCAATGAGTTCTCCAGTTATGTATTTTTCGGATTTTTAACATCCGACAGATGGAGAATCGAATGCGCATTCCTCGGATTGATAGGCGCGCACGCTACCAACTAAGCTACCGGGGAGATATTGATTTACTTATTTTTTAAACCGATTATTTCTCAGCGTCCTGGAAGGCCGCTAAATATTATCTGTAGAATGTATTCCGTCGCGTGTAGTGTCCACTTAGGCCACTTAGGTCAACTTAGGCATATGAAAGAAGAAGAATAAATGGTGTTAAAAACGTATTTTCGTAAAATTTTGAGATATGAGGTCTTGTCAGTAAGATGACATACACTTGTGTTCATGTTAATTAAATGCTGAAGATATATTCACAGTGGCGTAGAACATCTATTTGCGATGCACTTATTATAATTAACGCAGAACTTTCCGCAAGTTCTATCTTTTCGGCTGGTGGAACATCGTAATTAATTACTTTTACGTGTGTATTATGGCTTATAGAAGTTGTGAAATAAATAAAGTTATTCAAATGAAATTCGCGCTTTTGGTATTTGGTACGAACTTTTAGATGGGTAAATTAAACATTAAAAAAGAGTTCATTGAGACCTTTATCAATTTTAATTTGTAGAGGGTATGCGTGTATAAGAATTTATGTTACTTGGTTTGGATAAATTATAAAAAAATAATGAATATACGACTGTGGAAAGGAAAAAGAACGTACGTAACCCTCAATTTTTCAAAATAGCTTTTATTCAATAATCAGAAAGTATGCAACTTAACACTTGGCCTACGGGAACTGTAATATTACGTTATTGTGTACTCCAGCGGCTATCTGCCAGACTCGGAACGTCCC
>JAGVSQ010013147.1:0-11257 GCA_022683975.1 Rhyacophila evoluta
GAAGAGATCATCACGCTCGCCGTATGACGCCGCAAACTTTTTGAAAGCAATGAAAGCAAAGCAAGCAATGAAACACACATATACTAGCACAATTTGACTTTTCAAGTAGCACATGCATACAACGTAGAGCTTGTCTTTTGACGGGTTGCGCGTGCAAATTTCATGTTATGCTTTGGTTTGTATTCCCAATATTATTGTTATTTGTTTATAATGCATGCATATTTTGTGTTTGAGAACATTTTTATAAACTGTATGCTAGCTTTTATATGACAATTACTACAAATATACTTTTTTGAAACATCACTTTATCATAATAAATACTTTCAATTTTCATATGAAAGTTCGTATATACAAATGTAAAAAGTGAAATAGAAATAGGAGGCGCCCATATATACTTGAAACGTCGAAATATGAGAACTTATTTGTTTTGTGATGCCAACTTAATAACATATTTGCGAAAAGTTTTGTAACTAACTTCATTAAGACAGCCTGTCACCACATTTACCCAAAATAGAATAGATGTGGCATAACAGTTAATCCTCATAAATCAGTGAAAAAAGATAAATACTGCTAAAATGACTGTCAGTGTAGGGTATTTACGATTGTTACTAGTGTAAACACTATTTGCTAATCTAGAGTACAATAGATAAGATGTTACCTTGATTTTCAGTGCCAACGAAATTCCATAATTTTTTATAGATAACTTTATACATATAGTGGTATGAAAAGATTTTTTTCTATAAAGTTTAGCATGTAAGCCATTAGAAAAATCAATTTCAAAAACATGAATGAACAAAAATGAACATTAAAATTATGCTATTTGCTTCTTCTATGCAAAAAATAATTATTCAAAACATTCAAAACATTGCAGGAACACGTACGTAACTTGATTTTTTTGTTCAAGTCATTTTGTATAGTATACTTTTATTTTTTGCAATCTCTTATATCATCGACACATTTTTGCAGTAACACATATGTTTATAAAATGTGTGCAAATTACGATATGCTAAATAAAATCTTAAGAGACAAATCATATGATATGTAGTAACATTTAAAACATATTCCAACCTGAGAACACACCTGGGGTGTCCATATAAATATGTATGTCATGCTCAGAGCATGTGCGGCGTATCCTTACCTAAATGTTGTCATGGCTAATGATATTCATTCTCTCCTTCAAGTTTGTATATGTAATACTTTAGTATGGTAGGTTTTCATGCATTTTTTTATCAGCATTGAATGAGTTAAATAGTAAATTTTTAGGGATGCATGACTACCATATTTTTCATATGTATACCGCGAACCATATAAAACATTTTTTGTTTTACCCTTTTCATTGGTGAGGTAATTTTTTATGCACACACATTTTAAATACTTTTTACTGCTATCAATTCAAGTAATATCATAAAATCAATCAAACTACAATATATATGCCGATATGCCAAAATAAACTGAAAAATTATTCCAAATTTGTAAGACTGTGCATAACATGACCAAATGTGGCTGCTCCCATTCGGAATTAAAGGAGCACATGAGAGCAAATTTTTACCCATAGGACTGATTTATGTGTTTCTGTGAACAGCAGTATAAATAATCTTTCGTTTCTTTACAAATCATAATAAAATTAGAAAGAGTATAAGGGAATTTTCCAATGCTGAAGTCAACTCTTTTTTTACGCAAATTACTTATTTCAATTTACATTTTTGTTTCGTAATGTTTGCGGATTTTTTTCTTGCCTAAAAATATATGATATAAATTTAATGACATATGTCATTGATGGATCTATCTGGTAATTATATTTAAAGAAATAATAACATTTTATTCAAAAATTAAAAGAAGCTTCGAAAATAAAGCGACACGTTGCACAGATGTACATGTACGTCCAAATACTCAAAGGGTTAAAGTATGGTTGAAAATTCCACTCGGATTTATTGTAATACCTAGATCAAATATTTCATCGATTGAAATATTTCAAAAATAATTTGCAAAAGTGAACTTACATTATCATGGTGTTGGTCCAAGTGCACAGAATATTCAGCAGAATTGTCTCTAATGGTTCGAGAATTGAATTCCCACTGGATTTCAACATTATTCCTATAAATCATATAAACTGTGAGTGCTAACTGATAAGATTCATTTGGATAAAATATCAGGAGAAAATTCACTAGGTAAATTTATTTTCATGAAGTAGGAAATTTATTGTAAAATGTTGAGAAAAGTGAAAAGATAATAAGACAGAAAACAATATTAACTGCACCAGACTATTATGTTATAATAGAAAATTAAACATCAGTCATGTAGTCCTAATTCCATGTCCAAGTTGACAATTTGTGTTGTATCCAAAAATTATATGTGAACGTTTAGATTAAATTTATTTTATCAATGTATCAGGTATACCAGTTAATCATTTAACAAATTATTGATATTGCAAATAACCACATCTTTACATTTGATTAGATAGAAGTTATTGACTGCTTTATCATCAGAGAACACTAGGTCATTTGACTTATTAAAATGTTTTGATATAGATAATTTAATAAATTAATATGATATATGCTTACTCGTAATTGAAATAAATGAATGTTGGACTTATAATATCAAAGTCAGCCAATGTGTAATTATTTTCCAGCCAGATAAAGTAAACGACAGGTCGATAGGAATTGTGACCGAGATAAGGAGTGATGGTAAATGAATAGCATCCACTGAACCAGTACATCATGCAGAATGAGAGGTTCAACTAAAAGAAACAAAATATTATTGTATTATCACAACAGCTTATATTTTTTGGTTATACTTTGAGGCAGTGGATGAGGTGGAGGTTTTAGGTCAACAGCTGCATAAAAAAATTAAAAATGTTTTTATTGTATATAAACGTGGATGCCCTTTTACATAAAAAATCTGTGAAGATATATCATTCTGGAAATGTACATGCTGTATATGCCTTGGAGTCGAAATTGTAAAGAAATAGAAAATACTTTTATTAAACTCAATTTCCAGCTACAAAATAGATAACAGAATTCTAAAATAAACATAATAAAAAATAAAATTGTTTATTCATTTTCTTACAGATGTCAAAACGTTCATAAAATGACACTAAAAAACATACCTACAAAGATTAATATTCAAACATTAATGAATGTACACTCATATCAGCCAATACAAGGATTTTTTGAAATAATACATGACATTAAACCTATTACACTTTAAAATTTCGATTTACTCCAAGGCATCGTATGGTTTACTACAAGGCAGTTGATCTAATGTTTTTCATGGTGGCGGGTTATCAGCTAATCAATACCTTAAATACGTTATTTTCATTTTTCAGGGTACTTATTAAGTTAGTCACAGAGCTTTGCAAAATACATGATTAAGTTGGGAGCAAGATGGAAGCGCTATTTTGATGACGCAGATCTCATTATTACTGACAGGTTGCACCAAGTCTGGCTAAATTTTTGGAATGCTCGCTTCTATGTAAACAAAGGATTATTGATGAACACTTTATCATCAATAATATACCCTTTGTTATATTTGTTATACAAATGACTGAAAACCCCGTGATAAAACTTTATATTTTGTGGACTGGTAGATGCAGGAATAATATAAATATGAAGGAAAAAAATGGCTACACTGTTATTTTGAAGTGTTCTATTGACAATTAACATTGAAATGTCAAACTATGCAAGTGCATGTGTGAATAGCTTCAACTTGTTGTCAACTTAATCATGTATTTAGCAAAGGTTGTCTGACTATTTTAATACATACGCCGAAAATTGGAGATGACCCATAAGTGCTGATTTCTGGGACTCGACTCCACGAACTGTAGTTTACCAAGTGAATCATAAATATATACGTTCATACACTCTGCCGCCGTAGGTGAGATCATTATAGGTATTTAGTCATTTTAAAAAAATGGTCTTACCTTAGAGCAAACAGAATTATTATGACTATCAACTCGAAACCTGTGTAAAGTTTTTTCAGAGTCAAAGTTGTTGTCATCGTATTTACAGTCACTCTGATCTTCGACAGCATTGATCCAATCCACGGTGACATCATAATAATTGAATCCACATGCATTTTCAAATGCTATAAAATTAACAGTGTATTCAGCATTGGCATTGTTTTCATTGTAAATATAACGCAGATCAGTTGTAGATTTGCTAAAATTGCACGTCGACGTTGTGTTGTTTTCACATATCGTATTGGCTCCAAATTTGCACAAACCGTTTGTTTGTCCGGCAATGAATGTTATGGTACAGACTATGAAATAATATTTTATCATTTTGACATTTCATATATCCAAATATCTAACGTAAACGTAACACGTCAAACTTAAAACAAGAAATTTGTTTGAATACGAAATATTATGCGGAAGGATTGGATGTTTCATATCCATTTTCCGTATACTATGAGCTCACAATCTACACCAACAATTTGATAATGTTAAATTTTACTTTGGTATTTTGAATACTTTCACAGACAAAAAAAACAATAAAATAACCAGCTCACGTAAACATTCAATGATTTTACTGAGCAAGAGGTTATGCGCTCTATGATGACTACTACGCTACTGTCTATAGATACCAGTCTCAATACTTTATGGTAGGAGTATGTACACAATACAAACAGCGAAAGATCATCTGTGAACAACAATAAATATATGAAAATCATGTTTCAAATTTCAGGTTCTCAGAGATGAAAATATCCCATACGTTAACACTCTTTTATGTTTCATTCCTTGTAGGTATAAAAATCAATCGGTTCGTAGAGTGAGTATCTTTTCAAATGAAGCATATTGAATGTGTAGTGAGTATTGAGTAACGAATACGGTCCATTTGTACCAATCTTAACAAATAGTGGTGGATTGGTTATTTTTTTATGATTGATATTTGCATCATCCTTGATAAGTCAAACAAAATTAATGTGATATTAATATTTTTTAAAAATTAATATCCCCGTGCGTTGAAAATATAGGAAGTTTGCTACACAATTATTACTCTTAGATAACTATTATGCAGTGTAAACATCTTTTAAGCAGTATCAGTTACTTGATGTGCGTAAATATAATAATAATTATAAAGTGGGTTATTTAGGTTACTTAATTTTTTATTATTGCTCAAGAGCTTAAGTTTAAGATATTGATTTCAACAAATTTTTTTATAGTCGTCTTACTTTTATAAAAAAAATATCTCATCGTGATAACATAATAATAAAAACTTTTTCTATTTAGCGAAATCTCCGACGTAAAAACGGACATGGAATATTTTCTGCCCCATTAATTAACTACAACAAAAACAAAAATTACGAAATCTATATCTTTTTCCTTTGTAAATAATGTAAAAAAATATACTTTTGCATGAATGTTTCGGATTTTATTTCACTTTGTATGTTTTTATGATTGAAATCATTACTTTTTTATGAATATTTATTTTTTAATGAATTCTGTGAATGTAGCTGTAACTTTCAATCACAATGAATATGCTGAAAAAAGCTTGAAATACAGGAAAAAATAAGTTGATTTCAAGTTAAAATTTTAAAGCAATAAATCAGATACTAGTGATGTCTGGAATGAGTGCTATTGGAAAAATATGCTTTTCGTACCATCGCTTCCTGCACTTTTTTTCGTATTATACATATAAATTCTAATAGCAGAACATAGTGATACCATAAAATGATTTCAAACTTTTTGTCACTTTCCAGTTTACGCCAGTATTCTGTAATTAAGACAAACATACCCTCTAAAACCCTATGATCTATTCTAAAGCAAGGATAGGAAACAACTGGCATGTGTACCAGAATGCCAGATAAAAGATCATCGTCAATACTTTGAAGAATTCTATATTATTTTCATATTATTATTCTACAAATTAAAATATACCAATCAACTAACCAACTTAAAGCTGGCCTGTTTCTATACTTAGTTTGCGAGTATTTTGAAAGATGAATGAAGAAAATGAATAAAATATAACATGATAAACAAGCAAACTCTTGCAACACAAACTTCTTTGAAAAAATATGCCAAAAGGAACCTACACTATAGCAAAAAAGAATGTAATGTCACAAGGCCCCACTTGTAAATCATATCATAGCCTTGATAAAATTTAATTTAATTATGTTCCTAAAATAATAAAATTATGAAAAGGTATATATGTATTTTTAATGAAAACTTTTGATATTTTGGAACGAATTTTCTCAGTTTTCATTATTTTTTATGGGGAAATTCGTTTTGATATGCTAGTGCTTTGCATTATGAACGCATTTCGGGAACAAATTATACTTGTAAACCAAGATTTCACAGTATATATATTTAAACAATGTTTGCTCTAAAAGTGAAGCATATGGATCTAAGCAGTGGGAAGATATCCACTCTGAAAGTAGAGTATATGGCCCACATTCCCCGGATTGCTAGGGGAGGCACTACTGGATATTGCTGCTATATAAAATAAGATTATGAAAATGAAGTCACACATTAAGATTGTATTTTTTTTATTATGAGCATGTTTTTTTTTTTCAATACATAATGTGAGATCACTTATACCAAAATATTATTATATGGGTAATCATTTCATTGAATATTAAAAAATTGCATATTTATAAAAATGTGCATTTATATAGAGAACACAAATTAATCTAAATTATGGTTAAATATAAAATAAGAGTACAAGCAAAAATCATGTTACCTGACTACATGTCATACTGAAATTTATAAATTATGTGAAATTCCATAATCATAATTATCTCGGCTAATAATGGACTTTATCCCGATAGATTTTTTTTTCATTTATAGTCATAATTATACAGATTTATTTGGAAACAGCTATCCCACAAATTATTTTGTATACTTTGCCTATTAGTATATAATCTTTTCTGTAAAAATTTCATCGCACTAACAATTCAAATATGAAATAGAAATCAAGTTATACGGTTATACATCTTGCATAAATTTTATATATTGTTACATTTCACTTTTACGATAAAGTCAATTGAATAAAATATTTCAATTCAATTATGTACATACTTATAATATATGTTTCAGGACGGATTAACGGCTTAGTAAAAATATTGCACAGCAACATAAAATGTTAAGAACAGTTAATTGTCAAATTAATATGAAATTCAATTGAATATTGTAAAATCATATTTTCTCATTGCTCCAAAATGGCTCAAACATGATATTGATTTATTTATTGATTGCGTGATTTTATGTTACTTACTAATAATATCAACTAAATATTAAAAATTATTAATGAAGATAGCTGATTTCTTTCATTTTATTAATAATAAAAAATGGTCAAATTAATCATTGTTTCTGTGCCGTTAAAAGAATATGTGCGTTTTGCATTTAAAATATAATATTCTGTAAATGAAAAGAAATACACCGATTGATGTTTGTGATTTTTTTTTGACTAATTTATTTTGAATAGATAGTGTAATGAAAAGTTAACTAATATTCATGGATTGGAAAACAACCTTTTATATTATATTATCCAGATATAACATTCATGATTATGATTATAGTAAAAATTAATGATTAAAAACTACAATAACTATACTTAACTTAATATGCATATATAAAATCTTTATAAAAAAGTTATGGACAATGCCGATTCGTTATAAAAATATACACATATATATATTTACTAATATGTACTGATATCATACTTTTTACTACGTAACATGTAGTATAATATTATATACTTAATGATTAAGTAAAAAATCTTAAATTTATAAATTCAGTTCAATCACTACATTAAAATATTTTCAATGATTCACTATTTTAATTTAAAATTAGATTAATACATATTATATATATTTTTACTACTATTAAAAAAATATTTATGGTAAATGTTTACTTCATACTAACTTACGTAATAGGCATCAAAGATAGATTTCATAACAGATATCTTTTTAATTTTTGATTTGAAATGTATGGAAATTGAAAACACATGATTGGAATTTTATGCAATAACCAAAGTTATGCAAATCCTCTGCAAATAATCACATTATCTAATGTTATTAATAGTCTAGTACTATTCATGTGACCTAAAATTATTTGAAATGTACAACCCTTATGTAGATAATACAATAATATAATGTTGATTACTTAAGTTGACTGGTTGTAAAGATAGCACCGCTTTGTGTTATTAGTCGATGAATTTCATTTTGTGCATGTAATCCGTAAAATATTATTTGACTTATGATTTATTTGCAGTCACAGGCTTAGCTCGTCAATGAGGAATACCTATTTTTTAATATTAATTATGAAAATATATTGTCATATGATGAATTTTGAATTCATAATAAATAGTCTTGTCTTACATATTCTGTCTGGGGTAGTTACAGCATTAAGGCACAACAATAGATCACATTTTAGCATTGATCTATTATGCATGGTTGTCGCGTGCTTTTGTTGTAATGTTTTCAAGATAGAAAAATAGTTTGATCAAAAGAAGTGTTATTATATTTAGTCATAGACGTCTGAAAGAGAGAGCAATAGCTATGTGCTTTTCATGATGATTTGTTGTACCATAACAATTTTTTGATAATGATAAAAAAAAACAAATATTAAGAAATAATAAAGGGGTGAGTCTTTGTACTCCAAGATTAGTTAGAAATCGAATAACAATTGAAATATGAGCATTTATAATATGAAAATTTTTACAATATTAATTTATACATTCAAATCTTTTGTAAATTTTCAGATGAATTGTAATTTGCAACCTGAATTTTACCTTTTAGCATAATTTAACTGTATGTACATGCAGGTCAACATTAATATTTCTCAAAGAAACTAAAATATCTATCATAAAAATATTGTATTGATATATATCAAGGTAGGTCTTAAATTTTTGTTGGCATTTACATTCATATCATTCACATACAAAGACGCAGAAAGGTAAAATCTAGATTGCGAATAAAAATCTATAAAGAAGTTTACAGATTTCAAATAATTTAAATCAATTTCTACCAAGAAATTACAGCCAATATTATTGATTTACTATTTTATGTGGTTATTTCAATTTATTAGAGAGAATACTTCGGTCTATATTATATAACACTGCCAGTTGACGGTTATTTCATTCAAAATTACCTTTACACGGAAGTATATGAAAACTTGTATATACTTATAGAGAAGTAAGAAAGTTTTCAAACAATTTTAAATACAACAATCTAGATGATTGGCAACAACTAAAATCAAGACATTTAGGCAATCAGATTGTTATTTGAATGAGATTTAACATTTCGGACCCTTTTGGTTACCTATCATTTACTATAAAAACACTTCGAGACCTAACAACTCATTTACATGTAATAGATCAATGCATTCTATATTAAAAGTATATAAACTTATAAAATTAAATAATTCACATAGCAGTCTCCAGTGGTTGACTATGACTGCGACTGGCTTCCGTCATTGGATGCGGCAATGTGGTACTATTTTCATCTTCATCTTCATCAAAATTTGTTTCCAATAAAGCTTCACTCTTTGAACGGCTCTTAGGCATTCCTTTGGAAGCTTCTGTTTGCATCTTGTATAATTCATGGTCAAATCCATTGTAATCATCCATCTCCGCATTTTTGACGGGCACTCGGTTATTGTTCCTATTCAAAGACTCATATAACGGAGGATGTGGAGGACTGGGTAGGTTGTCTTCGTAGTAAGTATTTCCTGTAATCAAAAAGTGTCGTCGCAATCAATTTGAAGTTATAGTATATAATTCGACTATATATTAGTAGCCATGAAAGACGAAATTGATTCAATTAACAATATTACTTTATAAATTACAATTTAAAAACCCTTATGAAAACTAAAGCCAGCATACCTGCAATATTCTTCCTTTGTCCAAAACTTGAGTGTTGTGTCGGATCAGCCGTAGGTGGTTCAGGTATTCTATGCTTTAGCTCTGTGAGAAAAGATAATTTAGGCTGATTTCCAAACATTGGAGTTTCATATTCACCATAAATATGTTTATTATCATCTTCAACTTCCTTCTTTAAATCCAATGTATCATCCGACTTTCCGATATTAGTTCTCAAAGGTAATGTATCTGAGTTATGATATTGGAAGTCACTATGAGGAGTAAGTCTATCATCTTCTCCAAAACCGTAGCCAATATTATGACTTGTGGAAGCACCTTTATGGTGAATTATAGGAGTTTCTTCTGACAATAGAGTATTAACTGAAACATTGTGACTTGGCAGCGTTGAAACATCTCTGAATCCTTCATTTTTGAACGATAAATCGAACGCAGGGTTCATATTTACTATCGGGGATGAATATTTTGGAGATTCTTTCTTGCCAAATGTTAACTGCTGTGACATTAGAATCATCGGGTTAGGATTGTGGGCTTCATATATGTCATAGCTTTGGTTGTCTTCCAATGAAGAGTTGAATTGACTCTTTTCGACAGAGTCCATGGATCCTGTAGATGCTAGCATTTTTTTGTAATCAGAAGTTTTTGTTGTAAGAGTATCTGTGGACCGCGTACTGCTCTGTAAATTAACAAATAGACAATTGTTATTATTATATTTAGTTTTTGTATGTGATGTTGATCTTTTTTAGGACATTAACATAAACTTCTATTCAATATTATATAAGATTAATATCTAAGATTAATATATACTATATAGAAACTAGATAGCAACCACTCTTTGTAAAAAAAAGTATAAGTTTTAAATAATTTCATTCTGAACTTTTGTGTGCCGAGTTTGGAGTAAATATAATTTTTTTAGCAAAATGAAATATTGCTTCACTTACCATATTCCCTTTACGGCGATAGCTAAGATCTGAGAATCCTCCATTTACGCTGGCCATTGACCTTACAGAATGCAAAGATTGCCTGATTGAATTACGCCTTTCTAGACGTTGGACATGTCTAAAAAATAATAAAAAAACTTGTACCTGCTATCGATCTGAATTATTTATGTTAATTCAGTCAATTATCTGAATGACGTGAAAATATTAAATTACAAAACGCATATGCAGATAATATTGTTCTAAAACATTCTTATTTATATTTATTATTTAATATGGGTTAATATTTAATTCTCAATGAAGAATAAAGGTAATTAATATAAAGCGCTCAATTCTTTTTTTTACTATATCTATGGATTGTTGATTTCTGTTATTTTGTAATTTTGTAATAGATTTGCTTGTAACCTTTTCATATCCACTCTTCAATAGATTAACGAACGATAGCATATCATAGAATAGATGTATATTGTTCTCATACTAATTTATTTATTTTTATTTTATTTA
>JAGVSQ010013148.1:0-11257 GCA_022683975.1 Rhyacophila evoluta
TCCCCGCCGGGGAGAATTTTTTGTCTATTTTTCTTGTACATAATGTTTTTTAATTTCGTATTTGCCACTAAAAATTTTATTATATAAAAATCTCTCAATAATAAGGTCTAATATCAGAAGTATGATGGCATCCTGAACCTACTGGATAGTTGTATAATATCTCTATGTTCCCTCACTAAATTTTATTTTTTGTTGTTTTACAATTTTTGTAATTCATTATCAAAATTAATGTCTTTATTATCTTACCAAAGCTGCTTGAAAAATATGTCATTGACCATTTATCACAAAAAGGGCACAACTTTATTTTTTAAAAAGATTGGCTGTTGTTGTTCTTCATTAGCTTAGATTCTCGTTCTCTAAATAAATTTCACCATACAAGTTTATAAGTTGAATAGTTAAATAGATCATAATTTTAAATTTGTTAATAGCTATTGTATATTATTGTGTTTCAACGCACTTGATTGCATTGCATCCTTTCCTTGTGTAAATCGTATTTACTATTGGAACTTTTCCATAAAATAAAATAGACCTCTTCTCGATACATAAGCTCCAGGACATGCCTGATTAATTCTAGATGTAAAAACGGTGTGGGTATATGATGGAGAATTTAGTAGATATTACAATGTGACATCATTGCATTAATAAAATTCTTGGACTAATGGTTCCTTGGCGATTAAATAAATCAACATTTTGATTTATTATGTTCGTAGGATTATGGGCTGTGGTGAATACAGCTGGTGTTGTGCATGTGGGCAAACTGCAGCAACAAGATCCAGCTCAATGGGAAGCAATGCTTCGTACAAATGTTTTAGGAGTCCTGAAGACAGCGCGTACTTTCCTGCCCTTGCTTGCCAACGCAAAAGGACGATTTATTAATATTGGTGAGATAAATTGCTTACTTTATTTCTAATATACTTTTGACAACTGTTATTACCTCAGTGTTATAGAAATACTATTTGCTTTTGAAACTGTCATCTTGATCAGGATCAGAATTCAACAATCATTATGGTAATTTCAAATTTTGACACCCCAACAATGTAATTGGTAAATTGTTATTTTCAAAGAGCCGAAATGGTACATTTATGTCTTGTCAAAGCACATGACCCTTACATTTTAACTAATATATGTATCTAGGCTGCATTGTTTATTAAAATCATATTGTTTATTTATTTATTAGGTTCTTCCAATGAGCAAAGTAGCGAGCAGCAAGTGTGCTATGCTGCAACTCGCTGGGCTGTAGAAGGAGCAAGCCAGGCTCTTAGACTTGAGCTGAAGCCTTATGGAATTCATGTTGTGACATTGCAACCAGTTGGACTTTCCACAGAGACACTGTTTTCAGCCCCCAAGGAAACAGGCAACAGGTCAATAAAATCTTTCATATATAATTATGAATAACAATTAAATTTGCGATACATTTTATTTTTCACCTTGTCAGTATATTTATCGCCATCTATTTGATGAATATTGAACTATCTTACAACACTAGTTCATATTAGTGTAATATAATGCCATCTGTGATTTCATTTTAGTATATACTATCGAGCAAGAGATGGCAGTAAAATTATCTGATACAAAAAATATTAACTCACACACTATGAAAACGAAATCATATGTTTGAAAAATAAAAATCACCCTATTATAGAGGCAAAATATTTGCATCAATCGTAAATGTTTGAAAAATTTGAATATGTTTTTTGAAATTTGGCCAAAATATGTGTCCTACCATGGTCAAAACATAAAAATAAAATATTATAATATCAAATTTAAGAACATATTTCCCAAAAGTGAATGACAGAATAAAACCTGCATTCGAAATGTATAAATAATTGAAACACCAGTATGGAATGATTTGTGAGTGACAATCTTATGTGATTTGTTTTTTTTCAAATGTTGTTTGCATATCATCATTACAGACCTGATACACCGTCATCTACGACTTCCTCAGAATGTTCAGTGCCGATATCCGACACCATGGAGTATTCAACCAGTGTTCTGCATCCGTCAGCACTGAAGACTATCGACGAAGCTTTGTCCATTTCCAACCCAAACAATTCATATGAACTCAGCCACAAACCAGAATCATGGTTCAGGAGAATTCCTTCTTTGAGGTCATTGCAAAGCAATTAATTTTGAATTTATTGAATTACTTCTTGCAAATAAGTTAAAATGCATGTGCCTTATAATTGAACACACTATCTTTACCTTTGTCCAGTTAGAAAATGATTCATTTTCACAAATTAGACTCAACAATTGTTTGATTTAATTTACTGATATCTGAGAAGAGACACTAAAATAAATAGATGATATTAAAATATGATGAACATCACAATGAAATATACCAAATGAATTGTTTCTATTTTTAGCAATTCTGAAAACTATTTGTAAGCTTCCTATGTATTATTAATTTGGATCTTTTGATACCTTCAAGCCACAGACAATGTGCAAGTTTACACTGCAATATAAATGAAAGACATTCTAATTTATAGTAATATTATATCATTATGGTATCTAATGCATATGGAAGTTTATATATCACAATTTCCATTGAGCACCGTCAATTGATAGTATTAATCCATTAAATCTCGCTTACAATATATGTTTGTCTGAAATCTTTTAGATATATCTGCATATTTCAAGTATACCACATCATTAAAAAAAAAAATACATGAAAACTAAAAAAATTCTTATAGTGAGCACAAAAATAAAATACTTCTCTATCGCTTTGTATTTATTTCAATAATATTACACCAACGTCTTGTAATGCTTCATAAAGTACCTGGTTATTTTAATTATTTGTTTTGATTTAAGGGGTTAGGAGATGTTGGAAAACATTTATGAAACACAGATTTTCTAGATGACTTCTAATATAAAAATATTTTCTCATATGTTGACCAGTTATAGTTAGCTCAGATATGACAAGTATAAAGAACCAATGACGTTAGAAACTGTGTTAACAAGAATGTATAAAGTTAACATTTTTTAATTAGATCAAATATTGAAAGATATGAGCTGTACGTTTTTGATCTGACTGAGCCATAAACTGAAGACACCTTTAAGCATAGTTAATTAATATCTGCTTGCTTACACCAAAAGTAACCATTTATGTTTGAACATTTTTCCTAAATTTATATTATACTCACTAAATCCGTGATTCATACTTTAAGCATGTCAATAATAAATATCAAAAACGAATTATCACATTAACTACGATGCAATTATAACCATATTGGTATTAAATGAGTTTAACTGTACCCAATGTAGGTTATTATTCTTTTATTTTTAATAATGGCTAATATAGAAACCAAACTGTATTATTAAAACTATTTTATTATAAAATAGTATGTTTTCTTGTCAATAATGTAGATGGTGGTTCGCATCCTGATGATTTCTGAGATGTGGCAACACTGACAGAGTTGATGTTCAAGAGTGCATTATTTTTAATAGTATTATAATAACCATCTTTATGTTTAAAAAAGAATATTTTTGTTGTGTAATGAAAATTTATGGTGCTTATTTATATGGATAAATATTTTATTCTTTATACATCATGTTTACTTGTGCCAAATGTACAATTGAAAATTATTGCGAATTTTCTACATAGTTTTTTTGGTTTCTTATATTGTAAATTGCCTTTAATATGAATGAAGGCATTAAAAATAATAAATTTAAGTCATCATAAAATTTACATGTTTTACTTTTTTACTCACTTTTTGATATATCATTTACAATTTTCAAATCCCTTAAAGATGTGGTAAACATTGTGTAGAATGAATATTTTGCTATTGTAAATAATACCTTCAAGTGTGTAAGTTGTGAGATGTTTAATTCTGTGTAAGTGTCCTATGGTTTATATTTTTTAAATTCTTCTTAAAATTTAAAAAGTGTGAAATAACATTTGTTTATGGCTTTACCTTATAGGTTATAAAACATTGTTCAATTTTCATTTACTTTATTTAATATTCTAATATCAAATATGATACATATGAGCAGTGGTTCAGTCCTAAATAAAAAAGTATTTAAATTTAACTCCCCTCCTTTTTTCTCATATTAAAAAAAATGTTTCTTAATGTTGATAGTTCAAATCTTTGAAAATATGTTCATAAAAATGATTATATTCTAGTTGAGAAACACAACACCAAATAATTTGTTAAATGTGCTTAAAAAGTAAGTTCCATGTCAAAAAAGAAGTAGGGCGGCGCTCTGGCCTCACTCCACCACTGCATATAAGCATCTACGGTTTATCTTAGGCTTACAAAAACTGATTGGAGAACACTTGTTATAAACTATGGCGAATTAAATTTGATTATAATCAGAGTAGAAGGCTCTTATATTCCAGAAATTCTTGGTTATGGCTTAACTATTATTGTAATTTTTCTGTCGGTAATATTTCAAATTTTTGTATAAATTATAGCTATTTGAAAAAGGTATTTTCAGTTCAGAATTTTTCGCGACTATGAGTAAGAAGGGAATTCAGGATTTCGTAAATTAGTGTGTGTATGTTTGAATGTGAATTGATAAAACTTCCAAGCGCTTAATTAAAATTTTCATATAAAAGTAGATTTCTAGAAATATCAACATTTACAGACGATGGTAATTAGCATGTAAATTAATTTTGCAATTTTGAATATGTGTCATAAACAAATTCAAATTTTAAAAAAATCGAAAAACAAAATAAAAATCGAAAAAAAAAACTTGAAAGTCGATTTGTTCTAAAGTTGATTTTTCTTAAGAGAACTGCGTAATCACTTATTTGCCTTTTAATATTAAATAATATTAATAATAAAGCTTTGTTTTTTGGCCATACTATTTAGATATGCAAAAATAAGAGGTGAAAGTCTGTCATATAATTCTTTTATTTGAATAGTAAACCTCACAAAAAAATATATCCTTAACTTGTAAATACACCTGCTATGTACATTTTCACTACAATCTGTTATGTATATCATCTTATTATTAAGTATCAACATAAGGATATCGAATAAAAATCATATATAATGATTTATTAAACAATGACATTACAACGAAAATAAAATTTCTATTCTTGTAAAGGACACAATTTAAAACATATCTCCAGTGTTTCCCTAGTAGATATACTAACAGCAATACTAAATATTTTTGATAGCTTATATAAGAAGATGTTTCTGTACCAATATATGGCTATCTACAAACTTATATTCCTAACCAATATCAGTAATGTGGAGTTCCTACAGAATTGCCACCAAATTTCATGTATTTTCATTATTAATCTCACGAATTCTTCAAAGTGACATCAATACAAAAAGCCAAGGACAGCGTTTTTTTAAACACTGCGATCCACAATAGATAAAATATAATATTTTATAAAAAAGATTCAACTGTATACACTGTTAAATGTCTATTCATAGAATGTGTACTATCATTTGGGAAACACTGGGCTATCACATGAAAAATATTAAGATGTGTCTTTTATAAATGTATTGAATACATTTTGGTAATATTGTAAGAATAAATTGTGTCTTTTCTTGAAATGAAATTATTAACACCAACGAACTTTATGTGTCAATTATTTTTTAGTATAAATAAAAAAATCACAGAAAAATAATACAAAAAAATGTTTTTTTCTTTTAAGTTACATGATTTTTAAATATGGCATTTGAACAAAATAGTAAAATTTAATATTGAAAAAAACATTCAAGATTTTGAAGCATCATAACCAATTTTGTAACCTCAAATTTATCAAAAATCTTGTATGCTTCCATATAATATCATTCTTTCCGATTTGGATTTCTGTCTGTTTTTCGTAGAAAAATTATTATCAAAATAGTCACAAACTAATATTAGATAAAATAGTTGTACGTATAGAGCCTATAGAAACTGAAAGACAAAATCTGAGTTGCAAACAATGATCTGTAATTATTTTGAAAGCATACAAATTTTTATATTGAAATTTATTTTTATCATTCTTCTTATTTACAGTAATTTTGCAAAAGTCTCTATATTTTATTTTATAATAATATAATATTGTAAAAATAATATTTTACTGTTGATTCACTTCCATAAAATATATTTTCTATAATTTAAAATATACTTGTATCACATTTTTTTTGTAAACTAATATAATAATAAAATGTTTGTATAAATTTTAACAAGTGTTTTTCATTTTAGACAATTGCAATGAAACCTCTATCCATCGTTTTCAAAATGACTTATTCTACAAGTGAACTTTACAAAACAAACGCTACAACAGATCAAGTTTTCGTTGCATATCTATTAACAGCATTTCTTTATAATATCGGATTGTCAATACTCTTAAAAATACTATGTGCGTGATCGTAATAAAAATATAATATACAGTATTCATTTTAGATCTGGATATCTTATATTTTATTAATAATCATGCTATTCTTTCATTAGTAATAATAAAAGGCTTCATAATCAGTAAAAGTTAATTTAGAAGATATGTATAATATAATATTTAAGTCTTCGAGCACTGACAATAACTATTTATTATTATACTAAATAAAATTGAAATAACGGTAAACTAGTATTTTCAGTCCAACAACCGACGCAGTGAAGGGATGTACAGACAATTTTTACAAGAACTAGTTTTACACTATTGGGCCCACATCTTACATATTTGGAAGAACTGGTTGTGAGTTATTGAGCTCATATTCTGCATTTAAATATAAGTATGGATTTTTGTGTAACTACAGTATTAAAACCTATGATACCTGGTACATATAGTGTTTCTCAAAAGCACGGGCCTTTGCACTGGACCACGGTGGATTTCAATAGTCGGGGTCAGATAATCAAGAGTCAGAACATTACAATTATATGATTCTTTTAATACACGCTATCAACTTTCATTTATTTTTTGAGATTCAAAATAACCTCTTGTCATTTTTATACGTAATATGAATCTAATTTAAAATTTGCTATTCAAATTAAATAAATTATATTGTAAAATTGTAAATTTATCTCTAATGTATAAATAATTATTTTAAATAAATCATAGCAAGTAAATTCTCGATCACCTGTAGACGAATTAGTCATAAATTTTGCAGGATCTAAAAAGTGACTTTACTTTTACTAATAATACTCTCTAACAATGAGTTAATACCCATGTATTCTATTTATAATCATTTTTACCAAGAAATTTATAGCTTAAAAACTTCTGAGGTTGTTTTTTTCTGAACATAAATTAATTCTACTACACTGTTATAGAATTTGAATTGTAATTTCAAAATCTTGGGACGATGATACACGAAGGTCGGAGTATTTTCTCTCTTTTACTTCTGGTATTATTTATTCAAGGTGCACAACTCCACTTCATATTTACCTTTACATGGTTCTACTTCATTGATAATGTCAACATAATGCTGCCAAACATCTGTGTTGTGGCTGCACACCGTTCCACCGCCTCTTACAAGCTGACGACTCTGAAAAAAGGGTGTAAAATAATGACTACAAAAAATCTAGTAAAATCTCAGTTTTCAAAACTACCAAATGTGCCTTCAGGATTTCCTGTCATCAATCATTTTATCTGTCTCCTTCGTTGGATCATTCTATCAAATACGTCTTATAGATGGTACTCGATGCTCGGAATGCGAGGATTATAACTGGGTAAAAAAGAAAGCAATTAGGCTGTCTAATTTGCAAATGCCTCACTAAGTCAAATCAGATCATCCGCAATCTTTGACACAACCATTTATGCATAGTTTTTCCAGTCTTTTCGGGTGCTATGGATCGCTACTGCAGAGTACCATCAGCATTATATCATTTTATTTTTAATGTATACAATATTCTTACATTTCTGTTGATATCACCCACGCATATCCAATTATTCCCATTGGCTTTATTGCAGCGGCACTGTGATGGAACGGACACAGCCCATTTGGAGTGGTCAGCATGTGAGGAAAACGCTATCTGCTTATCATGAAACGCTACCTTCTCTATGTTGTGTACTCTGCAAAATAAGAAATTTTATTATTATAACTATGGTATGCCGGATGTTATCAATTTTTTTTTTTATCTTATAAAGTAGTGGCTAGATGGAATGAGCTTCAATAGAAATAGTTTAAACAACTGAATGGCCTACGTGTATTTAGAAGTGCAGTTGGATTCCAAGACTCCTGCACCATTTATCCATGTCTCCGTATACATATCAGTATGAAAAGTGTCCGCTACCAATCCGTAGAGACTACCATTGAAGTTGGAACTTTTTGCATATGACATGTAGGTCATTCCGCCTCTTGTTGTCATGTTGATAATGTTGTACCTAAAAAAATATATAGTGACAAACATTATAAAAAGAATCTGTTAAAATATATCTTCTCATTGTTGAGGTCGATATACTCCAACACGGAGTAAAAATGGTGATTTATCGTAATTCAAAAAGGAATAATTGAAAAACTGAGAAATCACTTAGTACAGATTGAAGCTTAACTGTTGTCTGACATAAAAGAAACAGAAATATAGAGACATCTTTACTTACCATGGGGGTTTTGAAACTGTATCATTATTTACAACACGTATAATCTGTGAATATTTGCTCTGCCATTGCTTAGGTATATGAGAGTAATATACTTTGGGTTCATTGTATGTCATTTGCGTTCCCACATCTTGTAGTTGGGATGATTTCAATGATAGACACAAGAAGCTTTGACCATATGGTAAGCCATTGCTTACGTAACTATATCCAGATGAATTGGGATTAACTGAAAATAAAGAGAAGTATTCATATTCAATATATTTTGGCAGTTATTAAAATCAAAACTATTATGTAACTGTGTCGTAATGATTACTAACCAAAAAATATGGACTGGAGTTAACTTTTAAAATTGAATAGGAAACAAGGTATGTGAGAAAACAAATTCGTCATCTGTGCATTGCTGTAATTTTTGTATGACTTCAAAGACTATACAAAAGATAGTCTGTACGATAGCCTACAATTAGTGCATGGAACTTTTAAAAGTACTGTGCGCGTGTCCGGCCGCTCAGACGAAATATTGGTGACAGCTATAAATATTACAAAGTCCCATTATAAAAAATTAAAAGCATTATCTACCAGGACTGGGTGGATATTTTGGTACTGAATGTATAACCCATATGGCATCATCTTCGTCTCCAAGCAGGACCCCTTTGGTGTGTCCCTGGCGAGGTTTCTTGGATGTTTTGCGCCTTCTTTTTTTGGAATTACGCTCTTCAGGATTTTGATCACTATACAAAACAGCTATTTGATCATCTTGTTTCTGAAAATATAGAGATTAGGATTTGAATATTCTAGAAAACACAGGAATTTAATTTTTTTCATATTTCTTTCACAAGGTTTGACACTTCATTGATTCATGTTTTTTCCTCGTGTTAAAATGGCTTGTGAATGAGGAAAAAATAATAAAAACAATATCAATAAAATCTAAAAGGATATTATTATATAAATCATAAACAGAGTTCAGATCAGCAAACCAAAGTTTGAAAAATTTACAATAGCTTTAGTTTATTGAATTTCTCAATCAGGTTTATAAATATGTAGGATATTGTAAAATATCATCAGAAATATAAGCCCAAAACTCATTTTAATTTCAAAATAATAATTTTACGTGAAACTTTCCAATATAAGTATAACTAAAAATCATTTATTTCTCGAAATATCCAAATTAGGTCAGTAAAGTAAGATGTTTATAGTAAAACTGCATTGTAAGCATGAAAAAAATATAATATAGGATAGTTTACATGGATGACACTTGCTGTATTGAAACAGTTTCAAATGTTGCATATATGCCACACTATGCAGTAATGGTTTAAGGAAAATTTATCTGCTACAAAAATAAAGACACATGTATGTTTAGGGATCGAACCCGAGACTCACATAAATCCAATGCCCTAACCAATAGTCCAGGTGGTGGTAACATTGTATTACACTAATAGCGCTTCTTATCAATAGTATGTATATATAACAGAATATGATTCCATATTATGGGTAAACATTGTGTATTTTTCAGAGAATCAAACACTATAATAAAAATTTTAATGATGTTTAATAACTAGCATTATTTATTTAGAAATTCAATATTACAGGCTGATAAACAGTTTAACTATCGTTATGTATTGTAATTTTTCATAAAATAGATTAAAAATTATTTTCCTCGACAGTTAAATTCATATTTATTTTAATGGGTAACAAGGCAAACAGATTGTCATTCATTCCACATCGACTGAAGAAAGGAAAAAGAGCGTAATCTTCAGTTTTTTCAAAATAAATTTAAGCTGAAAATGTCGAATGTATAGAAATATGAAAAAATGATTGCCTGTGAAATTTGCGACCAGGAAAGAAAGTTTTTCTTGAATTGTTTGTTATATTAATATCAGATTAGTTAAATAAAACACCGGTTTTAGTCTTCATGTATTTCAAGGTTACATTTAACTTTGGCCGAAAATCATTAAATAGACAATTTTAATGCCTCCTGTAAAATTTGCTCTGTGTGGATCAAATCATTTGTCTTTACTACAGTCCACATCAAACTAGACTAACTCAAAGATAATTGATAAGAGTTTTAAATCTATTTTTTGTGTTTACTATTTTTAGTACATTTGAGAAACAGTTTAATTGCTTATCTGAGGTAATATATTGTTTTAAAATGACTTTCATAGAACATGCTGAGTTCAATATTTCAAAGAGACAACTTACAAATGAGTTGGCGTAGTCAAATGAAGTCATTGATCTAATAATATAATAATGGTCATAGTTTTCTAAATATTTCACAAGGAATTTATAAAAAAGCAATGAACTGATAATAAAATAAAATAAATGTGATCAAATCATTTCAACATTATACCATATGGTCACAAATTATTAAAAATGTATGCTTCATGATTTGAATCACATTGTTCTAAGGTAGATGCATTAGAAAATGTTTTTGTAATAATGGCCTTTCATTATTATTATTAACAATACACATATTGGAACATGTTACCAACCCATATTCAATTACGGTTCATTGAACTTTTACCACTCATCTTTTTGCATTTTAAATACTTTTTTGTATAGCACTATAACCCTGCTGAGAAGTGCTGATGGACCCATATTAAATTTTATCATTATTATTAATTTACAGTTGCTGTAAGCGAGACTATTATAAATTGAAAATATTAAATGTATATTACGGATGTTTAAATTTAGCCCGGGAAATAAGCTGTTTATTAACACATTCGCTGCGACATGTGTGTATTAGTATGGTGTGTTGACGCCCCAGGGGCGTCTTTAGCAGCGAACGTGTTA
>JAGVSQ010013149.1:0-11257 GCA_022683975.1 Rhyacophila evoluta
TATTTATTGTTCCAATAAGTAAACTTCAGTACGCGTTCTCACATAAAATAAAGGTGAGTTCAAATCCACGATGAATGTAACCTTTTGTGCGCTTCTAAGGTGTGCTGTAATTGAATGCGGAATCTTGCCTTTCAATTTTGACTGATGGTTCTTGTATTTAACAATGCTCTTTCTACCGGCTACTCTGCATAATGCAGCTATTAAATTGAATTATTACTCACTGCTTCTTTACTCTCGCGGTGAATACTGACGATATGAAATACACATTTGTAATATCATTTTACGTTTTGATTTAAAGCTTTAAGGTAGCAGCAATTAATCATTTTCAAATATATAAACAAATAAAAAAAAAATACCTTTTTTCACTTCGTCTACTCTGAAAATGAAGCATATGCATGTATAAACTGTGAATATATCCGCTGTGAAATAAGAATATACACATCTTTGCACTGTTAAGACTTATTTTGACACATTTTTTTCCACTTTAAACGATATCAGCCAACTATTCAACTAATCGATTTAATGAGAAGTATTTTTTTCATCAAATGAATTTTGAAAGTAGAGCATATTAATCTACACATTATGAAGATGCTCTAAAAGTGCAGTATCTAGATAGTATTAGAAAAATTGACTATTGGCCAATTAATTGACCAATCAGACATCCAACTCCACATCTTCAGATATATAAAAAATCTAGCAGCTGTGTGAATTAGACTAGCTACGAGGCATGCACTTCACAATCTTCACAATCGAGAAGAGAATACATACTTCTTCAGCCATATCCATCCTTTGCATATAATATATGGGTGCCACACAACGCCTCCAGGGATCTCTGTCACTCGCCGGCCGTCTTACATCCTCCCAAATCATGCTAGCATCCTTAAGTTCCACCGAGCACATCCTCTGGATACTGGAACTATATTCTCATCGGTCAAAGAAGAGAGCCAGGGTTCAGATTATTTCAAGTCAAAGTCAGAGACAATAGATTCTATGCCGTCAAGCAATAACTGCTTCCATTCATTACGTTTACAAGCATGATTGATATTCTAAGAAAACGATTTTAGTCACACTGAATATTCCTTGGTATTAATATTGTATTTATAAGCAGTAAATGCATTTGAGTAGATTCTACGTTCATAATTCTAAAAATTTATCATTAAAATGCCTACGGGTAAAAGTGTTGTATTAGTTGAGAAAAATTTATTTACTTGTATTGGATACTATTGATTCCAACTTGTCTTATGCTTATAAGAAATCCTAGTGAAAAAAGTGTACTTCGTATGTACACTGCGATTAGATTGGTAAAGTCACATTTTAGTGAAATATATTATATTATATATGATAAGCATTTGCTTAATTATTATTTAAGCCAGCTGAAACAATATAAAAGAATTATTCCAGATAAACTAGTGATATATTTCATCAAAAAGTACATAATTTAAATTTACATTTAAATCTTGAGCTCGCATTTTTAATTAATTTAAAAACCTGCATACATGAAGCAATGTATGAAAACTATAACAATATATTTATTGAAAGAGGTAGTTAAAACTTAAGTCTGAATAATCCTTTATAATAAATTCAATCATTACGTGTCATATACATCATATCGCCAAACAATGTGATTGATATTTTCATTTTCCTTTCCAAATTTTCATATTGTACTGTCATTAATCTTAGCACGTGCAAAAGATTCTGCCACGTTGTAGTGGTCTACTCTACAACAGTAAACATTATATAAACGTTGCAGATTAAATAAAGTTTCTTTTAAATCGGTAATGGAATCTAGAATGACGTTTTTATTAGTATTTCGTTTGCTAAAATCCAGTAAAGTCGGTTTAGATTGAGCTTTACACGTGGCATGCGTAGTACGTGACTAAACTAGATCCTATTATACGTGTTACATCTATTATGTAACCAGACCTTTTTAGTACATTAACGCGTGTTGATATGCAAGAAATTAAATATTAAAAATACGTGTATTCCACACCATTGTGTGTTGTTTTTTTTAATGTAGTTTTTAAGCTAAAGACGCACATTGTGACTAATGACAGTGTACGTAATAGTCTTTATGTGCGAGAGAGAGATTGGGATCTACCTACTAGCCTAATGGTTTTTTTCTACACACAATAATAACAATATGTCAATGTTTTGCCAGATATGATCTATGGGCCGTATTCGTGAACTGTTTTCCTCCCGCACAAAGCCAATTATAAATGACGAATAACAAAACTTTCACGAAAATTGTACGGGATAAAAATATCAGAAACTACAATAAACTCATATAATAATAGTAATACTCTATTTTATACCACTTTTAGTTCACGAACTATACACTTGAAATTTCATAAGTATGGATAGCCTGATTCCATGACAACTGCACGCATGACAGCTGCACACACATTTAGGTGCTCACACTAACACAGAAATTAATATTAATTGCTGTGTTAGTGGGAGCACTCAAATGTGTGCGCAGATGTCATGTGAGCACTTATGCGTACAGTTGTGTATGTGTGCACTTGTCATGTGAGTACTTATCATGTGCGCAGCTGTCATGCGCGCAATTGTCTGGTTACTGGATAGCCTACATCGGTAGCCTAAATTCAAATAAACGTAATTATTTAGATACGAATGGGTAGCTTAAGTATATTAGATTTAAGTGGAACTCTTTTTAGTTCTCTTACCTTCTCATTTCGAACGAAGTCATTCCACCGTATCCCCAGAACCTACCGCAAATACCTGTTCTAAAAGCTTAATATTAGTTCTATATTGCATTATTTCAAGTTACGCGATTATTCATGGCTCCAGATTGAAAATTTTCGTCTAATATTAATAATGTTATACAAAAAAAATATTTTCATTGCATGTGTTGTAATTTTTTATACTATCTTCCCTCCCAGTGATCATATAAATCTCAGCAATATAAAATGGAGTACAGTCGAATCTCGTTATGGCGATTTTTTTTTAATCCAACAGTTTTGGGAATCGAGCCCGATACCTGTTCTAAAGCGCGCACATTAATATCACGACTACCGGAAAGTCGTCAATAATAAATTTTTAGCATAACGGTGCGTCGAAAGTTCTTTCATTTTAATTTAGGGGCTGAAGGTTTTTGTGTTAAGGTGGCTGTTCCTTTAGCGGCTTTTCTTATTGTGATCGACAAATATTTGATAAAATACGGGTTCGACGAATAAGAAAAGCTCTCCATACAATGGGCACGCACATTAATTTAGGCACAAAGTTTTTGTAGCTTTTGATGCGAGAAAAAAAATTAAATGGGCACATAGTAAGTGGAAAGATCGTGCCCCTGGCTATTTTGACGCGGAGCCATTACGTGCTCGCGGATCATTAAGCATCCATTTACCTTCTTTCTAAGTTATTAATCATTTTTACTTTCTGTAATATTTTTATTAACGCAACTTTTGTACGATACCGTTTGTAATAGTACTCAACACAATACTTCTCAATCTTACAACTTATCTATAAATAAAATACTCGGTTTTGCCTGGGATAGATTCAAATTTGTTTTATTCATGCCACATTACAAAGTTATTTCAGTATTTAGCTGTATGCAATATTTTCGTCTTTTTCGTATTATAAATTAGTCTCTTGTTGGTCATTGGTGATAATATTTCAACTTAAAAATACAATAATATGGTTGATTTAAATATAGCTATCAAATTAACATCTTAAAATTTCAAGTATCTAATATTTATAATCTTGGAAAAGGCCTTGTGACAGACAGAAACAAACGTGTATTTTCTGTTTTATATTATATGGATAATATTTAGTTTTTTACAGGACATACAAATATTTAAAACCACAATGCTGCAATTTACAATAACAATGAATTGTTTTCTTATTAAGTCAGCTTCAAAAATGGAGCTCATGGCTCTGTACGGTGTGAAGATGTCCACTGTGGAAATTAAGTATACATGACTTTTTTGCAGATTTTTTTCACGAGAATAGATAATTGCTCAACCCATTTGGCATCGAGTATTCCATCCGTCTTGCATCTTCAATTTTTTCAGGTTAACGAAGCATGCTGTTACTTTTTGATAGATTATTGACGAGTTTTTTTACCGTTTTGTCTTTGTTTTTATAGCTGAGAGTTTAATTTTCATTGATGTCGTGAATTGAGTTTTGTATTGTCAATTAAATTAAGAATGTATTTAAGTCTGATATCTCATTGGTAAGAGCTAAATAAATAAATAATAATATTGATGGATTAATTCGGAAACCAGCTAATTCCATCTACGTTGAAAATTTTGAATTTGAACAATTTTGATGCCATTTTATTCAGCTTACAGAATGCACAAATTCACGAAAAATTTCCCGCATACGCCAGCCAACTCCATACAGTAACATACATGCACATTCACTAAAGTTTTTTGTTGCTCCTAAAAATTTTATACAGATGTAGTTGGCCTACTTGCAGATTTACCATTGATATAGTTAAGCGCGAATTTTATGGCATATTATTAGAATTATTTAATTCCCACAGTTTGATAGAGCTTCCGTGATATACCTTTGTACATTAAGGCCTATTCAGGTGGGGTCCGCGGACGTGATTGTGGTTACCTCTCGCATCGAGGTGATAAATGACGCTCACCTCTTAACAAATAATAATTTTAAGACATTTCAAGTCGTCGTCTGTACGAATATCGGATGTCTCATTTACAAAGACGTATAGCGACCGAGCTCGGTATTGTTGGGGAAATTAATAAGCCGAAAATGAATAATATGAACAATGACTGTTCATGATTCCACTCTTTACTCGTATAATGATAATTACTTAAAATATTTCCACACAAACCCACTTTCATTACAAAACTTCTCTTCTTTATGGTCTTAACAGAATACTCTTTTGCCATTTATATAAATATAATCGTAATCAGTGGCTATAAAGATTTTATTAAATTATTGGTTTAAAAGAGTCTACCAAGAGATTTAATCGCGATCACTGCCTGGTATTTATTAATTAACTTTTTTATTTCACATGTTAAGAACATTAAATTATTGGCCTGAAAAATTTACAATATGAGTAAAAATAAGGAGAAAAATTCAAAAGAAATAAAAGAAAGTTAGAGAGATTCCATTATAAAAATTGATAATACAACATTTAACCAAACTCACCTCACTTAAATAGAAGATATCAATAACCCAGAAAGAATCGATAAACATATTTAAACACACTATAAACAGGTAAGTCCTGCACTTTGATATAAAAATGGCTTATTTTTTCGATTTCTCATGTATTAGACTCAGATTGTAGGAATTCTTAAAAAGGCCATGCACTTCAATTTGCACTTGTGTAATATTTTGACTTTGGTCCAAAAGCTTTAAATATATTTTTGTGCCTTGTGTAAGATTTGTTCTGTGTGGGTTACATCCTTTTCCGTTTTGAAAGTCGTATTTTCTATATGTTTCATTTTACTATTCGCACAGAGAATAATAATAAGTAATACCTTTAATATGTTTTTTTTATATATAAGAATTTTACTTCCAATTCAATTTGTTTTTCATATTTTTAATAGAACTGCATACATTATACATGACAAGTTGTGTGACGACTAATTTAAGCCAGTCACTGACAAATATTATAATCCTTGTGGGAATAATTTCTTGCATTGCGAATATCCACGTACGTAGATTACAGCGTTGTTGCGAATATAATAAAGAAAACTAATATGTTTCTTTCTTTCCTTCTAGACTGCAGAACCCAATCATCAGCTTTGGTGTCGGGTAAGTTTTAAGTTTTTTATTTTATTATTATTAAAAAGATATTTATATAAGTGTTGTAATCGTTATTAATTACTGTTGAACTCTCTTGCTAGCTGCGGTGTATTGATATATAATTGCGTTTATATAATACAATGCGTTGCGTGAATATTTTTATTTATAAATTGCACTACGACCTATAATGATATTTATTTTTATTATTTATACTTATATTTATATAATAACTATTGCACTTGAGCGCTGACATTTGATATTATTTATTATTAACACTAAAATTACTTTCGTGTTTGAAAAACATCTTCATTTTTAATAATTTATAACTTCTTAAGTATGCATATAAAATGCAAAAGAGTTTGATATTGTATTACTGTACGTATTATAATAGTAAATTTATTAGATAAAGTATACCTACATATTCGTAAAGATATTCGTAACTTTGATTCGTCATTCGTGATTTGATCGTCACATGATTCGATCACATTTTATTCACAATATAACAAAAAATAGTAAGCACGGATATATAATATTTAAATATAAATAAAAATGAATTTAAGTAAAAGTAACGAGAGAAAAAAATAGCCTAGGCCAAGAGAGTTCCTATTCTAGAAATAGATTTACTAAACGACATCGTTCTACACTCACTTTCACTGTAGAGGAACATATCAATAACCAAGACAATTGCCATAAACATATTTATTGCTCTCTATTGGCAACACTATTTTTAATTCTATAGTATTTTTGTGTGTTGTGTATTAATGAAAAATCTACTCTACAACGTAGAGGCTAGCTTCCATGCCTCGCATCCGTAGAATGCGGGTTATATTCCTACATCTGCCGAATTAAAAAAAAATGAAAATACATGACTGCATTCGCATTAGGTTGAGCAATTTTTTCATAATCCATTCTCGTAAAAATAATGTCAATACATGTCTTCAAATTGCAGAGATTTATATACTGCGATTTTTTTCACACTGTGTGGAATAATATGCTCCACTTTTGGATGGTATATGTTGAAAAATACGATGAAATAAATACATTTATTATTGCTCTGGCTTTATTTTTTACAGTAAAAACCTATTTGTCTGCGACCTGAAATTCATTTGTTTTGTTTTCGTATGGCTGAAAGTTTCCAAGTATTAATTTCCAAACGCGAAACTTCCAGCCCGCCGTTTTCACGGGCCGAGTTCCACAATGTAGGAAATTTTGCACAATGTGAAACTGTAGGCTTCGGTAAAGTTGAAACGAGTAGTTAGGCGTCGGCACCACTTCAGTAATTCACAATGCAAATGTTCCACAACCTACTACACACCTATCACGGTTCACTGATTTCGGAAAATGTCTCTATTGAAAGAGCGACTCTATAGACGTTTTCCAGACACCTAATTTTAAATCGTCTCCGAGTATTCAACCAACTTACCATTGACAAATTTTCTTTCAAACAATCGTAGTTTATTCAAACATAGTCAAACTATAATCAAAATTATAACATATGACGATAGTAAATAAATCAACATAGTACATTTTATATTTCTTACGTTATCAGCATAGTCAATTTTTATAACAATTATGTGAAAAATTTAAGAAAGATTCAATGTATTAGAAAGTTTACCTTTGATAGTTTTCATTATTTAATTATTATTGAGTAATAATACGTAGTTGATATTTCGTCGTCGTGGAGCAAAAAGTCACCAAATAACATCTTTGGTAATTATGAGTTAGGTACGACAATGTAGATAATTTTAAAATCTACTTAAATGACCAATAATTTTACCTTAAATAAATCGGTATTATAAATAATAACTTGATATATTTTTCCTATTTTTTTTTTATGTACTAATGCAATTTAAATATTTAATTGTGGTATTATCGTGCTGTAAGAAATGATTAGTAAAATATTAAATGTAACTATTATTTATTATAAAAAAAAATTCATATATAAATTAATTGCATTTATTTATTTAAATTTGCAATTATAAAATACTCACTATCTCAAAGCTGTCAATTTGTTAGTTTTTTCGTTTCACAATGACTATTAATAATAGATTGCTTTATAGGTTATATAAATTGGTCTATAAAAAAAATTATATCATCTAATTATCGAAATTAAATTAAGATATAACCTTAGCATCAAAGAATGTTTGATTCGTTATCTTATTATAATATAACATATATTTATATCGTCAAATTATGTATAGTGACAACATTATAGATAGATACATTACAAGTACAAAATTTAAAAATTATAACATTTAATATTTGTCGCAAAGAATACCCTAAATAAGTAAATAAAAACTGCTCGAGGTATTCATAAAACACCGACTGCCATACACATTTGCATTTTTATACTGTTCCACTGTTTTAAATATTCACCTGAACAATCCTCACACGTTTTATTGATCAAAATGTCTACTTTTGATAATTACCATTTCTCTAAGGTCACAATGTATGATTGAGTATCAGTATAATATTTGTTTCATCAGATATGATGAAAGTGTTTTGACCGCAGTAGCATCACAAAATATATAAAAAAAGTTTTTTTTTATTTATATATAATTTAAAGATATTTATTGTTGGTTTGATTTGTTTTTATTGAACTGAATCAAACCCTGAATAAATACTATTTTGCAAAAACGGTCGAAAAGTTTTTATTTGTTTTATCAGATAATACTGGTCTATTGAATTATTTCTCTCTTTCTTATGTTTTTCTATGTAAAGTTTTGGAGAAAAGTCCATCTTGCTATTTGAAGTTCAAATATTTACGGTTTTAATGGAAAACAATTTGCATAATATAAATTTACTGAGACCGACGAATTGGAGATATTTTCTTAGCTTAGATATGGAACATCGAATTTGTAAAGCGGCCACTCTTAAGCCGAAAAAGTTATCGTTAACCATTTTATAGGCTCTTGAAATCATGAAAAATGAAACTTTAAAGCCCTCTTGCGATAGATTAAACTTCAACTCACTTTTGAAAAAAGTTTTGCTCAATTTTATATTTTATAAAATTTTGTAAAGTATTTATAATTACAATATAAAAATTGAAAATATATACCACCAATTGAAATAATAACATTTCGATATGTTATATCCGCTGGCAGTTCTGGAAGTGGAGCATATGGATTAACGCATTGTAAATATATTCACTATAATAATGAGAGGGTCAAAATCAGAAAACGCCACGCTAAAAGTCATATCTTAGATAATTAAAAAAATTCGAAGCGAATTCTGCTAATTGGTTACTCAAAAGAATTTTTAACAAAATCTGAGCTTAAAGTAGCCGATATAGATAGTATTATATATATACGATGGTGTAGATATAAATATGCTTAAGACGAATACAATATAAGCGACTTATTTAAATAATTTTGTCGTGAATAGTGTCGTTTTTGCCTTTCAACCCCTTAAATGGAGTACATATAATGGATCTATGCAGCGTAACAATTCCTGACAAATTTGTCACTTGGTAAATTTGTTGTCAGCAAATTGCTCAACACAATAAGCACCCAGTCCTTTATTTTAGATTTGTTAAATATATACTGTTTGACACTTTGCGACCACATTTTTTGAATATAAATATTTTAAAGTTCGTTTATTGTAAGCTATAAATTATATTTTGGTTTTACCTAGTAGAGTCATGGCTTAATGAAGTCAATGTGCAGTTATGATTGTTTTTGAGATTTATTTCTCGAATGCCACAGGGTTGCCGACAGCTGAATTCGAAGGTTTCTGGCCCGTTAAAAGCCTACTCGCATTCGTTTCCGCGTGAATGCCCACACCAAATCATCGATCGCGCCCTGGCCGGGATTTCAACTCTGCCCCCCACTGAAATGATTACATTTTCTCGCGCCCTGGCTAATGGTGCGATTTCTCCACTTGTTCTTCTTCTTCTCTCGCAGTATATTTCTCCATCTCTTCTGATAAGGGGGCATAGTGGAGACGGGGGTATAAAATTCAAAGACGCGTAAAGACGTGCACTTCAAGTTATTGTTCGACTAAGAATTATCATCGCAAATAATGGGGTTCGAACAATGTTGTATTATTATACCAATTTATCGACTAGTAAGTGACAGTCGCAAAACAGTACGAAGCTTTTTATCCAGTAAACTGAAATTTCACAGTCACGTTACATAATATATTTATGTATTACTAGCTTTATTACGAGCTTTTTCCTGAGATGGATTCAAAATAATCGTTTATTTTAATTAAAGTTATGTTTTTAAAAGTTGAAAGTAAAGTTTATCTAGAAAAGGCTATCAAATTAAAATTAATCACATATCGATTGTAGAAAGGAAAAATGACGTAACCCACCCTGAACCAATTTTACGAGAGGCATACAAATGTCAGTTTGATGATTTTGATTGACACAAGCTTGAAGTACTAAAGTTGTTGTAACCTAATCTGATGTTGATTAAAAAAAAACCAAAAAAATTGACGTGGCTTAAGTCCTTTTTTCTGAACGCAAAATTGACATGGTATCGTTTTTTAAGCCATAAAATCTAAATTTATCTTTTTGATAGAATGTGTATTAAGTTGTATACATTATGATTATTGAAAAAATCTCAGAGCTAAGATTTTTTTTTCTTTCCACAGTTAATATGAAAACTATTATATTCATAAAATTAGTCTAAGAAATAATAATTAACTGCAATGTAAATCTTTCATCAAGGACAATCTATTTTAATTAAAAATTATTTTTTTAAAAACAATACGTAACATAATTTTATACAATCAAAAGATGTAATTATTACTTAACATTATGATTTGAATTTCCCGAAATTCGTAATTCGATTAAATTTTACCACTTGTTTTTTAATGTGGATACATCATAGTATTTGTTAAATGAATATATTCAAAACGTTAATATTACCAAAGTTTTTTTGTAATTATACATAATGACAATAATAACTGTCAAATCCCTTTCCCTATTTTGAATGATAAAGAAACAATTTTTAACGTGGTATTCGTTATCATTTCGGTATCATTATTAATTTTCATCATCATTCATAAGACATATTAATTCTTTGATGGCTTTTAAATGAAGGGGGTTTAAGCAGGTAGCTCATTTACAAGAATCATATTTTCTACTAAAATTTAATTATTGTGTCTTTTCTTTCGTGATTATTAAATGAGTACGCATTATTAACGACGTCCCTTTGGAATACCATAATTGATTAATGAACGAACCAGAAAATTAAGCTTTTGCACTTAAAAAGAAATATTTCACTTTTAAAAGCTTCTTTTTTCATATAGTCAAAATCTTTTCTTTTTATATTGTACAAAGTAACTAAATTATTAAAACACTTAGTAATAGTACCCTATCAAATTTTATTTATAACATAATGCTAGCATAACATTGGAAAGATTTTGATTATTATGAGTAGTATCAGAAAAACTTTAAAATGTTCTTACTACTAGAACCAGAAAAACTGCGTAACCATCCGTCTTAAGTCTCAATCATACATTTATAATATACTAGCTGATCAGTACCCGGCGTTGCCCGGGTCCCTTTTTGTTT
>JAGVSQ010013150.1:0-11256 GCA_022683975.1 Rhyacophila evoluta
ATTCAGAAATTAAAATCAATTTCCATCAAGCACCATCAGTCGAAAATATTAATTAGCTATAAATTAGTTTAATATTTTTCAATAGAAGTTTAATGAATGTTACAGCAACCAAATTTTCAAACTTTAAAAAAAACGGCTTGTCATATCATAAAATGACAAAATATAGTATTTCAGAGACGAGATATATTGTAAAGTAAAAACTTCTAGCTTAGGGAATTTTTGTAAAAAAAATCACAGAAGCCAACGAGATAAATTAAAACTTAACCAAAAGTGTTTGATGAAAATTAATGGTTAACTCAAACTATTGGAAACTCATACTTCGCTTTTTAATAATTTAGGCTGTATAAAAAATGTCAATATACAATATATCTTGATATTGCAGAAATTTACATATTCAATTTTTTAAAGTGTAGATCTATATGCTCTAGTCTCACAGCCAATATTATATACATACATGTATATGCCACATCCGCTCCGAAAATGAATCATATTGATCAGCCTAGTGTGAAAACATGCATTGACAGATCTTTTTACCCGAATTGGCTGTCGGACAATCGCTCAACCCAATGAGCATCCAGTCCAGCAATTTTAGTTTTCTTTTAATCTAGCAGATGTGGGAATCGAACCGCATTCTCTGGATGCCAGGCGCATACGTTAAGGTGTACGCTACCGGGGAAACTATACATAATAAAATTAAATATATTGCTTTCTATAAAATTATTTGCTATTACACTTTTTTATTTAAGAGTATAATATGAAGCAGTTTAATCTAATGAAGTCAATTTTATTTATAGCGAGTTTTAAATTACCCCTTTTCTGCAAAATACTTTATTTATCTAAAGCTTCTATAAATATATTCATTAATAGTATTAAAAGGAAGCTTTTTATGCTGGCGTTTTGTGAATGTAAATGTTTAAAAAAGCTCGGAATAAATACAAATAATATGCAACACAAATTAGTTACATATTTATTTGACCTGAGTGATATAATCATGTCGTCAGTCAATAACGATTTTATTTGAATGACATCACTCTTAATACACGTAATAAAGTCACTTACAAAGAATTTGTCAATTAATCTTAATAGAAAAAACACAAGATCAACAACAACAAAATAAAGCAACTAGAGCTTAGTTAGTTAGTATGAGAAGAAAACACCCACACTTCAATGCACGCCAAGCAAGGTCTTGAAAAGCTTCTTTTGGAAAGATGTTTTAGGTTTTTTCAAATAGTGCTTTACGTCCGTTACACTACGGTATAGCAGGTATAAATCTGTGGCAAATGGTGGAGGGGAAGTCACGTGTATATTGACTGATTCTTTGTATATACTCCCGGGATATTCCTGTTGAATAAAATAGACCGCTTCTCGATATCAGAGCTCCGTGATACGTCTAATTAGGACCAGGTATAAAAATGGGACGGATGGATAGAGATTGCATAAGGTAGTATCGATAAAGTGTTAAAGAAATGTATTCCTTTGACTTTGAACTGATTGAATGAGTGCACAAAATTTTTAATCACTCTAATCTGGAATTCGCGGGTTCTCATCTCGAAGCTTTAGATAAATCAAAATGTTTTTTATAATAATATTCAAGATAAGTTCATTATATTATATCCGAAAGATATAAATAAAACTTTGAATTATCTTTGTGAAAAAACGAAGTTAGTTTGTATTTATTGCCACACAAATATATTTTGTTATTATTTAGAACGTGTTTTATCTGTATGGCTAAACCAGTTAAATACTTTCCGTAAACGTCTGTACTCAAAATTCAAATACATCACTGCAAATAAATATTAAGTGCTATTTTTCTTCTATGACAAGCCCAGATATATTTTAGTAAATATTGGGACAAATTTGGCAATTATTCTCATTTATTTGCGGCTCTTAAAAAACTTAGGACATCGATACGGCCCGTGGGACAGTTTAGATTGTCCAAGCCTGTCTGGTATTTACAGTAAAATTTAATACGGTAATTTTTATATGGTGAGCCAAGTGTTATAAAACATGTCCAGATTCAGCGTCACTTATAAAATGATTGCAGTATGTTTTATAGAAACTAATTTAAAACTGAAAATTGCTGATGGACGGCAAGATAGATTACTAAATAGATAAATGATTAATGAGAATATGATGAGAAATAAAATTTAGAATAAAGAGGATTCTATAGCTCATGACTACGGCACCAGGCTGATAATGTTTGATAAAAGCTTTACGTAATATTTATAAAAAAATCTATCAAACAAGTACTGCACAGCTTATGACAAAGACATATTTTATTATTTAAAAATATGATGGGCCCATGTTTTAAAGACATGACATACGCAATATGCCCCAACGTGCAGGATCAAATGTCAAAATGTCATGTATTTGAAAATGTTAAGCACATTTTCTTTTTTTCGGATCAAAAAGATTAACAGCTGACGTTCCTTGGGGATACGTCCATCTCTTTTATGTATACGTTAGTCTTACAATATTTCCGAGATCACTTTGATTCGTAAAGAAATTGGTTAAATTTTTAATGATTTGTTAATATTTTTTATATTTACTATTTGAAATTAAATATATATTACTAGCTTCATTAACTGGATTTGCATATGACAGATTATAACACATTTAACACAAAATAATTCTATTTATCCTGATAATACGAATTCGTTGCAACACTTGGCTATATATAATCTTTTTAGTCTCTTGTTGATCACCCACAATAATTTAAAAGTTAAAGTTAAAACACAGTTAAACTAAAAATAACAATTCAATTAACATATAAAAATTTCACATTTCTACTACTCATTATTTAGAGCAAAATTGTGTGACAGACAGACGCACACATGTATTTTCTATTTTATACTATAGACACACTATAATTTCAATAAAACATCTCGTATAAAATGATAAATAACCGTACAAATATTCACACGTGGGCGTTTATTATCAAAAATTAATTTGTTTAAAAAATATTAAATATTTTAACAATTTGATATCCATTGGGTAGATTAAATTTGTAATTAAAAAATCCCTTCTGAGTATAATATGTTAGTTCAAATATTATGAAAAGAGTAAAATAAATAGAAAATGAAAACTGAACATTTTGCATTGGGGCTGTGGATCTGTTGAGTAAACGGAAAATTTATTTTCTCGAATTAATGTATTGTTCGAAATAATCCTTACATTTATCCCGGAAAATATGTTTAAAGGGTTGATCAAATTATTTTCACCATTGATGCCACCGTTCGTGTTTATAAAATATTTAACTCTCACTGTCCTGTGATGGATAGTAAATGACCAGTGCTATGATGTAATTTATTTGCTGATATAAACTGATTATAAGGTTTTCATACTTTGAGTGTTCCTTATGATTTAATGATATTTGACGAATTAAAAACATTGATCAATATCAGTAGATGTAATAAATTGTTTTGTATTAAATATAGGACCAGCATGTGCGCACTTGCATGACGTTGGTGCGTGTTAGGCAGCATCGATCACTCGTTTGAATGGTGGCATTTCGTAATGCATAGTTTCCCAAATTGTTTGCCGTGGCGTCGTTACATGGACACCACGAAATTTTATGCGCTAGCTTAAAAAAAACTAGAAACCATAATTTTCAGAAAAATAGTTAAAATTTTAGTAGCACGGAAACTAAGAAAAAGAAAGATAAACCATGATTTTCTAGAGAGAAATAAAAATTTTGGAAGCGTGAAATTTTGCCGTGAGAAATCGTAATGCAAAAAATGCGTCACGACTCGAAACCGATACCGGACTTGGGAAACATTGAAGTAATGAATTACTCCTCAGAAAAGAAGGGAAGGAGGATTTTGAGCGTTACACGCCAGTGTATCAACGTATGAATAAAATCTGCCTTGGAATGTCGCTTGTCTGTTTCCGTTGTTATTTTTCATTGTTCGAATTGAATTATTGGTCTTTTAATAATAATTAAATAATCTTTTTAGCTAAGTACAACAATTAATTTACCAAAGCTTGAACAGTTTTAATCTAAAAGTTACATTTTCAATTGTACGGGTGAAGTCCAGCTCCATGACTTTTGGTAAAGTAAGGCGTAAGTTAATAGATTATTCGTTTCAATTTGTACAGTCTTACTACCCAATTAATGGTCTCTTGTTCATTTCTTCATCTGATTTGTTGGATAGTTGTTGAATATACTCTGATCTTGAAACATTACCTACTTAATGAAATCGCCCAATTTTTAAGAATCTAAAATGATGTAAAGATCACTGAAAAAGTATACATTTTATTGCTATAGCAACGGTCGCGTGGGAAAATTATTTAATAACAAAACATCGCAGAATTTTATAACTAGAACGATACAATTATGAAGTGGTTATTCATGCTATAAATTAAAAAGCTTAAAAAATAATATTCCCAGATTTTTCTTCGATAATAATAATTTATCTTCATCATTTTCTCTTTGAGGCAGTTAAAGCATGCGAATCTCCACAATTTAACAATTCATTTCGACTATTGAAAGGAAAAATAAGGTAACCCTCATTATTTTTTCAAAAAAGCTCTTTTCATAATCAAAGTGTATACCAACTTAATACACGTTCCATCAAAAAGAAGTCGGCTGAAAGTGCCAAGTTAGCGTCTAAATTTAGCTTTTAAATTTGAAAAAAGAATGGCCTGTAAAATTTGCGGCTAGAAAAAATAGATTCTAACTAATCAATTTGATTGTTTTTTTTTTAATTATTTTTTTCAATTAATATCATATCGAGTCGATTAAATAGCAATTTTAGTCTACATCCACTTTAAGGTTCTGTCTATGTAAAGTTTTCACTTTGGTGTAAAATAATCAAAGAGACATTTTTTCTGCTTCTTTCAATATTTGTTATATGTAGATTACGCTCTTTTTCCTTCCCTAGACCATTAAACATTCATGTCTTTAAAAAAATTCACGCTGTAGATATATCGGTCATTATTTATGTGTCCACAAATTTAGAAGCTTGTGTGCGTTTTTTTACGCTGAAATTCAAAAAAAAAAAAATGGCTAATTGGACTAACTTGCTTTCCCTTCCACACTCGTTGTGCGGGCATATACCGTGGCGTAACGAAAGTGACGCGCTCTTCATAAGTGCCAGAAGTGTCCCAGGAGCAGCTTCCCAATACCTTGGTCGGCGTGCACTAGAGTGTGCGTGATTCCTGTTCTAATTAATTAAGCCCTACTAATGTCTAGCCTTGTTGAGAAGAGATCTTCTCGTTCGCTGTAATATTTTGAAAAAAATTTAAAAACTGGAAAATTATTCTTTCTAGAAACCAAGTCGCAATGGCCGACTGGTCCGACAAATAGACGAACCGACTTGAGAAGCTCTTCCCTTTCAACCGACGTATAGGGACACTCCTAGAAGATGTGATTGGCATTCTGCATTTTGCCACATAGGCAAGTAAAGATTCTATAAAACCAATCTAATTGGATACAGTAAAAATATTTTAAATAAATTTGTACTTTTGAGTTTGTTTTTTAGCTAATTATTTTCAGCTTACGAAGTAAAGCCAGCACGTGCCTTGATAAAATCATATCTTTTTGATGCGGTGAATAAATTTTGTATATCATTAATTATTTTTCGCTGTAGAGATGAACTTAGTTATATCTCAGAAGCTAGATTAATATGATTTTATATTATTAAGTTTAAATTCACTTAGTAAAACTCCGCATTATTATATACGGTAAAACTAAATTCGCAAGTAATTTTATATTCATGTATAAAATAATTTCGTAGAAAACAAATTTAGCTGGATTATGCATCTTTTTGTATCAAAGGACAAAGATTAAAATTATTCAATTACTTGGAATTAATAAAAAATAACAAAATATAATTTTTTGATATACAAATTATTTATTTATAAATAATAATGAGAAAATATTTATGCCCGTATATTATTAAAGTCTCCCCGGTAGCCAAGAGGTTAGATTGCAGTGAATGCGGGATCAATTCCTGTATCTGCTGAATTAAAAAAAAAAAAAATTATTATTTAACGGTAACTTTTGTAAAAAATCCCGAGATACAAATATTCATCTTTCGTAGCGGAAATAGTGGAAATAATTATAAAACATAGTAATAAATAATATCTAATCTTTTTGTCATTTTTATATACCATGTTTGCTCCCAACATGGAGCATATGGATCTACACATTGTGAAGATACCCACTCCGAAAGTGGAGTCTCCGCAATGTGAAGACGTTTTGACAGACTATTTTTCACGAGAATTGTTTGTCAGACAATTACTCGAGCCAATGGGCATCCAGTCCTGCATTTTCGGATTTTTTAAATTCGACAGATGGGGAATTGAACCCGCATTACCCTGATTGATAGGTGCGGACGATACCAACTACGCACCTTTTTGTTATATTCACATTTAACTTATAGGAAATTCGTGAGATTTAAAAATATATATAAATAACCTAATAAATTAAAAATATTATCTTGAGAAATCTTAATAAGTAGACGAAAGCAGTGTCAGCAGTATATGGGAAAAGTTGATAAAATTAATAAATATTTTTTTCGTTATACATATTGTTAGCGCGAGAGCTTTTTTGTAAGAAAGTAAAAAAATAATTAGCGTTATTACATGCCTGTATTACGTGATATGATATCGATCCAAAATATTAAATTTGCTTCGGATAATTAAAAAAAAAAAATCGCCAAAAACTAGGAGGTGCATCAATTTTAATTGCCCCAGGGCGCTGAAGATGCACCTACGTCACTAGATATGGCGGCAAAGTTTTGTAGTACTTTTGAGACTGTGAAATAAGGTTGGACAAACAGATAGAATTAACAATGCTTCCTGGTAGCAACTAAGACCTTCATTAGCATTTAATGATAATATTCTTACGTAAGACATGAGAAACGTGTTGCCAATTCTCAGAAGTAGTCGTATAAAATTATAATTTTACATGTGTGTAAATCAAGAGATTAAAATAATATTATTCTGCTTAGAGACAGCTTAATATAAGCCATACTTATAAAGATGGTCTTAATAACTTTGTTCTATACACGAAGTTACTTTATGTTTAATACACAGTCAGTTATTACCATACGTAGTAAACATTATATAACGTTGTTACATGTTTACAAAATCTTGAGTGTAAGAAATTATTTATGATTCTTCTCATAATGAAAACATCTTTGTGTCAGAGTTATTGTATTATAAACTAGATAATTAACATACTTTCTTGCTTTATACTTGTAAACAAAATTTTTATACAGAAAACCGCCGATTTTACTAGTAATTTTAGTGGTGATATTTGAGTCCTGATAATTTATCAATAAATGAATGAATCAGTATTTTAGATTCGTCGTTTTTAAAATGGAAATACTTACAAGTTTTCGTGTAAATAAATTAATAAAAAGTCATTAATTCTATTAAATTTAGTTAATATATCTTGTAATTGCGTGAGACTAACGTTTTTATCAGTCAATTGATGTAGCTAACGTAATAGTAATTGTGAAGTTGACGAGATGGCGTTGTATTATTTTGTATATTGTCAAAAGTGTAAATAACATGTTGACTGTGGAAAGGAAAAATAGCATTACCCTAAATTTTTCATATTAGCTTTTATTCGACAATCTGTATATAACTTAATACACGTTCCATCAAAAAGATGTAAGTGAAAATGCTGAATCAGTGTCTAAATTTAGCTTTTAAGTTCTTAAAAAGGCTGGCCTGTCAAACCTATCACCAGGAAAAAGAGCTAACACCTAAACAATTTTACTAGTTTTTCTTTAATAACCTATTAAATTAAATACCAATTTTAATCTTCAAGGTTGTTTATATCCAATGTTTTGACTTTGGCTCAAAATCATCAAACAAACATTATTGTGCCTACTGTAAAATTTGTCCTATGTGGCTAAGTCTTTTTTTCCTTTCCAGAATTGATATGGATAGTTTTGCTGGTTACGTATATAATTGTGTACATAATTTAATTGAAATATTTGATACCGGATTTTTGCACGAAGCTTAATATTAGTTTTTTAGTTATCGTAGTTCAGCTGAGTGAGGAATTTGGAGATAAGACAAAGAGGCAAATTTTTATTATATATTTTAAGCAATGTTAAAACTTACTACAGATGCCTTTTAAGAGCCTAAATTAACCGACGTTCTAAAAAAACCATCAGGTAATATCCCTAAGTTGGTTTGTAGTACTTGGCGAATTTAGGGGATGCTGGCATAAATTGGGAGGATCCAAAGCGACCGACCGATAGTAAAGAATCTGGAAGGTGCCACGTTGTCGTCATTGTCTTCTCAAATAGTATTGTATAATATTCATCAAGGGTATATTTACAGCTTAAAGATACCAAAATGCAATACCTGGATATTAAATAATTCCACTCATTAACGAATAAAAAAAAATTGTTTTGAATTTTAATATTGCAGTATTTTTTAAATTCAAGCTGTTTTGACAAAATAGCAGAACGAAGACAAATTATGACAAATTAAACTTACTACACTATACCATAACTAAAAGGATAATACATTTTAAATTATTTAAAACTGTATGTGAGGTCACTGTTAGCGACCTTTCAACATCTTCAGGCTACATCATATGTGGGTAATGACCGAACATATAACATACTAAGGCAAAACCCGGGTCGCTAACAGTGATCTCACATATGGAAGCTTACCAGTTTTAAATAATTTAGAATTTAAAATCGATTCCCATCAAGCACAACCAGTCAAAAATATTAATCATGAGAGGATAATGTTTCGAACGAGTATTTTTTGTATGAAAAGACCATATGGTGTATTTTTTGATATTTATTTTTGTTTTTAATATTTTCGAAAATGATTTTATCAACCGGGTTTCGTACTATATATGCACAACAAATACTTGTTTAAAATGTTGCGAAATATTGTTCCAAGTAAAGTCTCTTAATTTTTGATTAATTCTGATTTTCTAGTTGAGTTTATGTTTATTTATTATGGTGGTGATAATAAGAATGTTTTTGTTCGTTATATTCAGTCCTTTATAAGACGTAATATCTTAAAAGTAGACGCTCAGAACAGTTCGTAAGTTCGTAGAGAAATTTCATCACGTAGCTTCGTCCACAGAAGCACTTTATAAATCGCCGAACCCTAGATCGGGTTGAAAGCATTTAACATAATAAACATTCCCATACAGCAGACGATCATTACCGCGAGAGCACTCCATCTTTTCTCGCAGCAAAACTCTCCGGGAAATCGTAAATCTTCCGCTCCATTACTTTGATATGAGGCTGTAAATTATTTACTTTGGTCGACCGGGAGATGCACAACCTGCGGTCGGTCGGCCACGCCATACGTTTGGAAGCTTTCTGGCAAAGTTTACACAAAGCTTAAATACTTCGCACTTAATTATTGGTGTAATTATTCTCATATTTTATTGGTGACACTGGAGGAGCCTTTGAATATTTATACAAATTTTAAATAATCTAACGGTTTTTTGTTAACAATAATAATTTTACATGAAGCAAAAATCGTTTAACACAAAAAGCCTAATGTGAAACAATTAATGATTAAATGGTCCTGGCTTGTTTAAAACTGAAAAATATCACGTCCCAGTATAGGAGTTCATTAATTATAATGCAGCGTAATCTGTATCATTTTGAAATAAATCATCCATATTTAATCGCATATTATGTAATCGAATATAAAACATATGTTGAGCGGTGTATTCACTATCTCGTTTGCTTTTTAATAATGAATAACAATCCCATCCTACTCACTCCTTGTATGAGTCAAGTAGCTTCAGTCAGTCAATCAGAGAAAGATCAAAATGTTTATTATATACGTTATCCACCATTTTAAAATGAAATTTCACTAAATAAATAAATACTTCATGAGTATATTTAAAAATAACTGATCGTAAATAAACTATTTTTAGTTGAGTTTGTATTTAAATGCTTCAGAACCGTTTTCTACGAGCGTAAAAAATGCACAGATCAAACATTGATTTTGTGATCATCTCAATAAATCGGGTATGTTTAATTATTAAAATGAGGTTTGTCAGAAATTTATGTACAGTTACTTAACCTCTTCCATGCCAGCCAAATTTTACAAGGTTGTTATTTCGGTTAATATATCGATATTTGAGATACGCTAAAAAAAACCAATATCAATAGATGGTAGAATATAATATAAAAAATAAAAGTTGGAAAAAAAAAATTAATGGACTCATATGACGTTGAAAGTAATTGGCGGGCTTGGCGAGATAACTCGTCTATGGAACGTATAGTGTTAAGTAACATAAATAATATTTATGTACCTAGATGTTACTAAAATTATATTTTGGTATATGGTGAAAATAATGTGTAATAAATAAAATACATATTTATTATTAGTGCTGTTTTTTTTACTGCTCAGTTTTTACCTTATAAAATAAATATAACCATTACTTGGTTTGATTTTTATTTTTAACAATACTTTCGCCGAAATAACTCATATAAATTAAATATTTAATACAAAAACAAACCGTATGAAAAAATATTATAATTTCAGTAATAGTTTGGGAAACTCATAATACGTAGTCTTATCGATTTCTTTTAGATACGAAAGGTCAAAAGGTGATTCACACAGAATGATGCAGCGTTTCTCCAAATGTAGCCTAAATAAATCATGACGGTTAATTCAACAGGTATCAGTATTTTTAGACTTTGGGAAACTTTTCTTCTGGAAGATAATAATAGTTATATAAAAAACAATTATCGCCCATATTTCAAATAAGGGTAGTTTTCTGTCTATGCTTTTTATCTTATTATGGTATTATAATATATCTGGAAAATTTTTGTCTACTACATTCAACCTAAAGCTTTTTTTATCAACTTACCCTTTAAAATTTAGTGATTTGTTCTACACATAAAATGAATTGAAATACTCTAACTACATTTAATTCAAATGTATAATTATACGCCAGAGGATTACTTATATTATATAAATAAAACTTACCCCTCTGGTAGTCGAATGGTAAATGAATCTCCCAGCTCGGACACTCACAAAAATTATTTTGAAATATCTTTAAGCTCTATTTATTCAATACAGATATCATTACATTGTGTAAATCCATATGCACCACTCTTAAAACAGACATGATTGTCATGGTGAAATTTATAGGGACCGTGCTTTTTTTCTAAAATTTAAACTTCTATCTTAAAATTTATGAATCTGTGGGAGGTGTATCGATTGTTGGATGGTGTCCAAAGGAACGTTCTCACTTAATCTTCAATGTTACGATTTATTGTTGTTGAAATATTAGAAAGTTAT